>SJYC01149224.1:0-24429 GCA_006408675.1 Madoqua kirkii | reverse complement strand
AAATTTTTATTTAACTAATAAATTAAAAATCAACAAGTTAATTTTTAATTTTACGAATTAAACAAATACTTTTGCAGTTGTTTTGTATTCGTTAAATTCGCTGCCGCTTGCGGCATTTGTTAAATATAACTTTCTGCAAAACATTTCGTTTCATTCGTTTAATTCGGTGTTAAAAATATCCGCATAATTTTCGTGTTTTCCGTGGTTAATTAAAATTTCTCCAAAATAAACTTTCCGTCATCCTCAATCTGTTGTAAATCAGAGGATTTTATGACGAAAATCTGTGCGCCCATTCCGCCCGAAATGCTTGGCGGAGGAGTGTCGGCAATCAACAGCCGCGAGCCGAATTTAGCGCGGATTTCGTCGGCATTATGGCGGTAATTCGCCGCTGAACCCCGCCCGTAATGCGTTACAAACCGTTTGAAACCGTAATCTCGGAAACTGCGGTTTTGGTCAAAAACAAGACTTTCAGCCCAAATTTGATAAACATCAACGTCGTAGGCGAAATTCATCCGAAATGCTTGGCGGAGGAGTGTCGGCAATCAACAGCCGCGAGCCGAATTTAGCGCGGATTTCGTCGGCATTATGGCGGTAATTCGCCGCTGAACCCCGCCCGTAATGCGTTACAAACCGTTTGAAACCGTAATCTCGGAAACTGCGGTTTTGGTCAAAAACAAGACTTTCAGCCCAAATTTGATAAACATCAACGTCGTAGGCGAAATTCATTTTGTCGGGAATAAAGCCGCCCGGAGCACGCATATTTACTTCAAGACCAACGAGTTCGCCCTTTTTGCCGAGGCCGTTTTTGTCGTCGTCAAGGCGGAAAAACTCAAAGTGAAAAAACGTCTGCCTAACATTAAACGCTTTCAGAGTTCTCCGCCCAACTTCCATTAAATCAGACTGTTGCATATTTCGGGTGTAACTGATATTTTCGCCCAAACCGTTGAGCATTGCAAGCGGCGTTACCTTCATAACCTGACCCGTGCAAAACAAAATTTCGCCCTTTGAATCGGTTATTCCGTCGAAAGTTTCAACGTGTCCCGGCACAAATTCTTCCATAATGTTTACGGAATTTTCGGTGTCAATTTTCTGTAACACTTCGTCAAGTTCGGTATAATTATCAACCTTAAAAGTGTTGCTCGCCCCTACCCCACAATCGGGTTTTATTATTAACGGAAAACCGATGGAATCCGCAAATTTTTTGGCGTTTAACACGCTGTTAATCAGTATATAACGTGCAGTTTTTACACCTGCCTCGGCGTAAAACTTTTTCATTTTGGATTTATGGCGGAAATTGTCGAGTTCGGCGGGTCTGAACCCCATTTTAACATTGAAATCCTCGCGCAATCTTGCCTCCAACGGCAACCAATATTCGTTTTGCGATTCAATGCGGTCGATTTTTCCGTACTTGAACGTAAAAAACGCCGCAGCCCGCATTACTTGGTCGTAATCTTCGAGCGAATCAACGTAGTAATACTCTGTTAATGAGCGTTTTACGTTGTCGTTTAAATTGTTATAACAACAATCGCCAATCCCCAAGACATTGCAGCCCAAGTGCAAAAGTCGGTCGCAAAAATTGTAAAATTGCGACGGAAAATTAGGCGATATAAATATCAGATTCATAACTAATTCTCCCATAAAAACCACATCCACGTCGGCACTTCGCGCTGCCAACTTGCCTCGTTGTGGTCGCCGCCCTCGTTTTTAAAGAGGTAGGTTTTCGCGCCTTTTTGTTGGACGAGCCACTCGATTTCGCGCACACGGTTTTCGATTCCGGGGTTGTGCTGCAATTCAACGCTGCCCCACGAGAAGAAAATCCGCGTGTCGAGGTTGAGAACGCCGGTGTTGATTTCGTGCCTGAAAGCGTCCATCGCAGGCGCGATTGCGGGCGAAATTGCCGCCGATTTCGAGAAAATATGGTTGAAATGCACCGCCCCATACAGAGCCATCATTCCGCCCATCGAATAGCCCGCCACGGCTGTTGCCTCGCGAAACGGAAAGGTGCGGAAGTGGCTGTCAATGTGGGGTTTAAGGCTGTCCTCAATCCACTTAAAAGTTTGGTATCCGCGCCCGGGAATATGTCCGTAAATGCTGCTGTCGAGTTCGTAGGGGCAGTATTCGCAGACGCGCGTCCAATCGTCCTTAGCGCACTCAATGCCCACGACGATGATTTTTTTCCAATAATTGTCTAAGAACTCTTTGAGTCCCAACGACTTACCGAAAGTAGCATCGCCGTCAAAAAAGAGATTATGCCCATCAAACATATACAACACGGCGTATTTTTCGTCCGTATCGTAATAATTATCAGGCAGATAGAGGTGAATCCTACGGTTTTGCCGTGCTGACTCAAACCAAAAATCAAATTTTTGTACCATTTTTTCAGTTTTTAACGGTGCAAAATTACCAAAGCCGCCAATCCGTTGGCATACGTAAAGTGTGTAATTTTGCAACAAAAAAAGTGGAAGATTGCATTTTTTACGGCGCGCCGCCGCCCGCATTTATTTGGAAAACTAAAATAAGTTGCGTACATTTGCAGAAAAGTTTTGGCAAAGATGGAAGAATTAAGTTACTCAACGGCAGACAACGCTTTAAAGGATACTTCGTGGGCAAATAACTACGAAGTAAATGTTGTTGATAATCAGAGGATTCCATTTCACTAAATTCCCATAATTCACGATGAGCAACGATTTCTTGAAGCCCAAGGGCGACTATAAAAATTTGGTGGCTTACAAAAAGGCGGAATGTATTTACGATATGACTTGCTTTTTTGTGGAGCATTATTTACCGAAATATGGCGACAGGACGGTAGACCAAATGGTTCAGGCAGCGCGGTCGGGCAAACAAAATATTGTGGAAGGCAACGAGGCGGGGACAACTTCGATGGAAACCGCAATAAAATTGCTGAATGTCGGCAAGGCAAGTTTTAAAGAATTGGTGGAGGACTACGAAGATTATCTTCGCACTCGCCAATTGGTTTTGTGGGACATGAATTGCCAAAAGTTTGTAAATGCGCGAAAATGGTGCGTTGAGCATAATTCTCCCGAAGATTTTATGAAAGTTTGCCGGCTGCGCAACGACGAAACCGTTGCTAACATTGCCTTAATAATGCTTCACCAAACGGATTATCTTTTGAGAAAATTAATTGATAAATTTAAGGATGATTTTCTTAAAAAAGGCGGAATCCGCGAACAAATGTCTGCTGCAAGGCGAGATTGGCGAAAGAAAAATCCGCAGTGAATTATGGGAATGTAATGAACAATACAAACGAAATGGAAACGAGAGAGAAACAATTTGCACTGTATAAAGAGTTTATCTTAAAATGCACTAAAAATGCTAAGGGCATTAATAACTATGTGAATTTCAAGCGGATAAACGAATGTTTGCAGATTATTAAAAACCAAGAAGATATTTCTATTTTGGATTTTAACGATGCGGTTCAATTTGAAGAAATTACTGCTTAATTATTTGACTTTGAATTATTTAAGGATTATAATGACAGCGGTAAAAATCAATACAGAAGTACCGTTATGTTTTATCAACTTTTTTTGAATGCTAAGGAATTATTTTCTCAAAATCAGCAGGCAAAAACGAGCAGCCCAATTTCTTTCCCGTCCACTTTCCGCCCCACCCAACGCATCCTCTTCGGAACGCCGGGCAGCGGTAAATCGTATAAAATCAGCGAGATAACCGAGGGTAAAATCGTTTTTAGAACAACTTTTCACCCCGACTATGATTTTACGTCTTTTGTGGGCTGTTACAAGCCTATGAAAGAAAACGATGTAATTACGTATAACTTTGTGCCTCAATGCTTTACAAATGCTTACATTGCCGCTTGGCAGAATCCGGACAAGGAAATTTTCTTGATTATCGAGGAAATTAACCGTGGAAATTGCGCTCAGATTTTCGGCGATGTTTTCCAACTTTTAGACCGCGACGAAAACGGATTTTCAGCCTATCCGATTGATGCAAATCAGGATTTAAGTAACTATCTGTCAGAGCGTTTGAGCGGTTTTGACGGCAAACTGCAACTGCCGCCCAACTTCAGCATTTTGGCGAGTATGAACACCTCCGACCAAAGCCTTTTCCCGATGGACAGTGCGTTTAAACGTCGTTGGGATTGGGAGTGCGTTCCCATTGATTATGAGAATGTTACAGCCAAAAATTTTAAGATAATTTTAGACAGCGAACAATATCCGTGGATTGACTTCTTGAAAGCCGTAAACGAAAAAATCAAACACGCAACAAGCAGCGAAGACAAACAGATGGGTAACTTTTTTATCCGTTAAGATATTGATAAACAGAATTTTATATCAAAAGTTATGTTTTATCTTTGGGCGGAAATCTGCAAAGAAGAATACGACACCGACAACAATTTTTTCAGGGACGGCAACAACGAAAACAAAGAATTTTCGTTTAACGAACTTTTTTCTCCTAACGGCAGTTCACTTTTGAAAGGCTTTTTTAAGTATTTGGAAATTAATCCGTTACAAAAATGAAAATTCTTTTTGAAGGCTTTGTTTATCCGTCAGAAATTTTGGCGGAAATTCTGCAAAACGAACTTTTGTATAATTCCGACGGTGCAAAAGCAATTACGCCGTATGTGGGATATTTCCGCCCGCATTTATTTGGAAAACTAAAATAAGTTGCGTACATTTGCAGAAAAGTTTTGGCAAAGATGGAAGAATTGGCATACCTCGAAGATATTGAGCAGTTGCATAAGACAGTTGAATCACGGTTGTATAATGGTGATTGCGTTGATGTTATGCGCAAAATTGACAGCAAATCAGTTGATTGCATTATAACAGACCCTCCTTACAATCTCGGACTTTTTATGCAAAACAGAAACACCAATCTGGTAAAAATGCGCGAAAATCAATTTGCCTATGCGGGTTGGGATAATTTGGAGCAGGCAGAATGGGAAAAACAAATGCTCTGCTTTTTATCCGAAAGCAGTAGAATTTTGAAAAAGCGCGGTGCTTTGTTGGTGTTTATGTCAGTAATAAAGGTGGAAAGTTTTGTAAACCTTGCCCAACAATGCGGTTTTTATTACAAAACCACCGGCATTTGGCACAAAACTAATCCCATGCCAAGAAATATGAACATACATTTTGTAAATTCAAACGAATGTTGGATATATTTTATAAACCAAGACACATCAGGAACTTTCAACAACGACGGAAAATTGATTCTTGATTTTGTTGAAACAGCCGTTACTCCTCAATCGGAAAAGGCATACGGCAAACATCCGACCCAAAAACCGCTTTCTGTAATGAGGTATTTTGTAAAACTGCTTTCAAACAAAGGCGAAACTGTTTTAGACCCATTTATGGGCAGCGGAAGCACGTGCGTGGCAAGCGCACAATGTGGAAGAAAATATTTGGGAATAGAACTCAATCCCGAATATTATGACATTGCAAAAAAAAGGTTGAACGAAGTAAGTTTGGTATTTTGAACGTAGCGGATTTATTTGCAGGTGTAGGCGGAATGTCGCTGGGGTTTAAGATGGCAGGGTTTGACATCAAATTTGCCGTCGAACACATCGGCGAGATTGCGTATTCGTATTCGCAAAATCACAAAGAAACCGAAATGATTGCAGGCGACATTTGCAGCGTTGACGTAGAAGAATTACACAAAAAATATCCCAAATTGATGTTATAATCGGCGGACCGCCGTGTCAGGGATTTTCTCAGAAAGGCAAAAGGCTAAACCTTGACGACCCGCGGAATTTCTTGTTTCAGCAGTTCGTAAAATTCGTTAAAGAATTTAGCCCCAAATATTTTGTCTTGGAAAATGTACCGAATATAATTACTACTTCAAACGGCTATTTTAAAGAGCAAATTTTGGAATCATTCCAAAAATTAGGTTACGAAATATGCTACGGCGTTTTGCACGCCTTGGATTACGGAATTCCGCAAGACAGGCGCAGAGCAGTCTTTTTAGGACAAAAAAACAAGTTGGAAATTGCGTTGCCCAAGCCAACACACAAAAAAGTTACAATAAAAGATGCAATTTACGATTTGCCTTTTATCGGTTCGGGCGAAGGTGAAGAAATCGCAAAATACGACAAACCCGCTGTTTCTGAATACGCCAAATTATTGCGTGGGAAATGTGAAATTTTGTACAATCACGTTGCAACAAACCACTCAAAATTGGCTTTGGAACGGCTAAAAATGATTCCGATAGGCGGCGGCAAAGAATCCTTGCCCGACGAACATAAAACAAAATCGATTTACAGCGGAACATGGTGCCGACTTTTGGAAAACGGTTATGCGCCCACAATTACAACAAGGTTTGACACGCCATCGTCTGGTCGTTTTACGCATCCGATTTTAAACCGTTGTATAACAATCCGTGAGGCCGCAAGAATACAATCGTTTCCCGACGATTTTGTTTTTTACGGACAGCGGACAAGTCAAATGAAACAAATCGGGAATGCCGTTCCGCCTTTGTTGGCAAAGGCAATAGCAAACGTAATAAAAACCAACGAACAAAAATGACAAATTACCCCGAAGAAATAAAATCGCGTACCGCCGTGAACTTGAAAGCGGGCATTAAATCTTCGCTGAGCAAGATAAAAAGCGTTGTGGCATTGTCGTACTTGCTTTACAAGTGCAACAACTGCAAAGACAGCGTTTTGTATTCGCAGGAAAAGGGCAACGAAATACCATTAACCCTGATTTGTTGCTGAAAATCAAAAATTATTTCGGCAGCGAATATCGCAATATTGAAAACATAATTAACGAAAATCCTCTGTTTAAATCACAGTTGGAATCATTGCAAGTCGGCTTGACATTGTTGTTGCAGTTCGGAAAAATAAATTTTAAAAAAAATATGGCTGCCGCCACCGAAAGAACAGGCGAAAGGCGTTTCAATAAAGTTATAGATTTTTCGTCTAACATTGTTTTGCTTGACTTGATAATTTCGTCTTACAAAATGGACGATGTTAAAGAATTTATATTCAAATGGTTGCAAAATACGTCATCGAAAAACAAAGACTTAACATCAAAGGTTTGTCAGTTTTTAAGTTTTTCGGCAAGTAACACGGTATTTAAATTGCGAACCGAAAATCACAACGAAATTTTCTTTCAAACGGAGGGAGTGTATAACGGCGTATTGGAAAACGGAAATGTAGTTATTTCTGATTTTAAAGAAAATGTGGGTCCCAACCGCGTGTATAATTCTTTCATAAAAGAGGGATTAGACCCGTGGCTAATTTTCAATAATTCAGGTAAATACATAGAGCGTAATGCAGAAACTAACAATGAATTGTCATTAGAATCGCTATCGAAAATAATTTCAACTTCGTTGGACATTTCGGCAAGTATAACAGCCAATAATTTTGCCGTTGAAGAGGAAAAGCCGTTATCAAAAATTTCTTTCCCGTCCACTTTCCACCCCACCCAACGCATCCTCTTCGGAACGCCGGGCAGCGGTAAGTCGCATAAAATCAGCGAGATAACTAAGGGTAAAATCGTTTTTAGGACAACTTTTCACCCCGATTATGATTTTACGTCGTTTGTGGGCTGTTACAAGCCCGTGAAAGAAAACGATGTAATTACGTATAACTTTGTGCCTCAATGCTTTACAAATGCTTACGTTGCCGCTTGGCAGAATCCCGATAAGGAAGTTTTCTTGATTATCGAGGAAATTAACCGTGGAAATTGCGCTCAGATTTTCGGCGATGTTTTCCAACTTTTAGACCGCGACGAAAGCGGATTTTCAGCCTATCCGATTGATGCAAATCAAGATTTAAGTAATTATCTGTCAGAGCATTTGAGCGGTTTTGACGGCAAACTTCAACTGCCGCCCAATTTCAGCATTTTGGCGAGTATGAACACCTCCGACCAAAGTCTCTTCCCGATGGACAGCGCGTTTAAACGTCGTTGGGATTGGGAATGCGTTCCTATTGATTATGAGAATGTTACAGCCAAAAATTTTAAAATAAATTTAGACGGCGAACAATATTCGTGGATTGACTTCTTGAAAGCCGTAAACGAAAAAATCAAACACGCAACAAGCAGCGAAGACAAGCAGATGGGTAACTTTTTTATCCGTCAAGATATTGATAAACAGAACTTTATATCAAAAGTGATGTTTTATCTTTGGTCGGAAATCTGCAAGGAAGAATACGACACCGACAACAATTTTTTCAGAGACGGCAACAACGAAAACAAAGAATTTTCGTTTAACGAACTCTTCTCACCAAATAGTGATTCCATTTTGAAAGGCTTTTTTAAGTATTTGGAAATTAATCCGTTATAAAAATGAAAATCCTTTTTGAAGGCTTTGTATATCCGTCAGAAATTTTGGCGGAAATTCTGCAAAACGAACTTTTGTATAATTCCGACGGCGCAAAGGCAATTACGCCGTATGTGGGATATTTCTTCGACGAGCAGATAGGCGATTCGGTTTTCATTTTGCCGAAGGTTTTTATTAACGATAAAAATCTTGCCTTCGAAAAGTTTAACCCATTGGAAATCATTGATTTAACCGACAAAAATAATCCGCTGAAAATCACTGCCGAACTTTCGCAAATTTTTTTTCTTTCGGTTTGGCTTTACAAGGCGATTGAAAAATTTAACGCCCGCCACCCTTTTAACAGCGTTGCCAAAACTAAAAATATTCAGAATGCCGCCTCGCACAAAGGCAGTTTTAATGAAACTTATTTGGATATAATTCTCTCATTATTAGACTTTTACAAACAAAACAAAAACCTTCTGACTTTCGTTTATAAAAATTCTCATTCGGGAAACAACCGCATTAATTGGAACAAAACTTTTACAACTCAAATTCCTGTTATTAAGACAGATACGCCGATTTACACGAAAATTTGCAGCAAAACAAAAGCAGTAAATTTCAACGAAGAAATTTTGATTCTGTTTTACTCGTCGTTGGAATTTTTACGGCTTAAATTCAACTTTCAAAAGGTTGATTATCAAGGTTTTAACATTGTTAAACCCAAAACTTTTGAAAACTTTATGAAATCGGGAAAGGCGTTGAAAACTTTAAAGAAAATCCGCAAAAATTATTTTACAGATAAATTTGTAATTTTGTGGAATTTACTTTACATTTTCTTTGAAAAATCCGAACAAATTCTCAATCGCTGTTATCATCAGGAATTGCTTTTAATCAAGAATTTCAACGAAGTTTTTGAGGACATAATCGATTGTATGATAAGCGATTACGAAATTCCTGACGGTCTTAAAAACCAAAAAGACGGCAAAATGATTGACCATATTTACAAAAATCCGTCGCTCACAAATCCCGATTACGACATTTATTTTATCGGCGACAGCAAGTATTACAAAGAATCGTCTTTTTTGAGTCAAAACTCTGTGTATAAGCAATTTACGTATGCCAAAAACGTTATTCAATACAATATCGACATTTTTAACCGTGGCTACGAAAACAGCAAAATCCGTTATCGCGACCCACTGACCGAGGGTTACAACATTACGCCGAATTTCTTTGTCCGTGGCAAAATTTTCGACAAATCCGACAAAGAAATCATTGTTTTAAACGACACAGAAACGCCTGTAAATAAGCATTTTAACAACAGACTTTTCGACCGCGACACTCTTGTTTTGCAAACTTACGACATTAATTTTCTTGCTGTTCTTTCGGCTTACGTCATCAACGGCGGCGAGAATTATAAGGAAATTATCCGCGAAAAATTCCGTAAAAATATCATTACATTTTTCAATGCAAAATATGATTTTTACAAAGTTTATCCGCAGGAAAATTTGTCGGATTTTGTAAACAAAAATTTCCGCACGTTTATCGGCAAAATGTTTTACGACGGCGGAGATTTTGTTTGGTTCGCATTTGAAAAAGGCACGGCGGATTTCGCTGAATTACAAGGCGTTACAAAGATTGTTAAACAAATTTTGTAGCTTTTACCCGCCTTTCAACAAAAAGTGGAAGATTGCATTTTTTACGGTGATGGAAAATAAGAAGAAAAATTTGTGCAATTGGTTTATTTGGGTTAAATTTGCAGAAAAATAAATCAAACAGATTAATTGCTTTAAAACGGATTGACAATTAAACAATTATGCAGAATTATACAGTCATAGACTTTTTTTGTGGTTGCGGCGGTCTGTAAAGGGATTTGAACAGGCGGGTTTTAATGTACTTGCCGGCATTGATTTTGACCAAGCCGCCCTTAATTCATACGAATACAATCACAACAGCAAGGGTTTAAAAGTTGATTTGTTTGAGGATAATGCAATCGAAAAAATAGAAGAAGCCGTTGATAATAAAGAAGTTGACGTAATAATAGGCGGACCGCCGTGTCAAGGGTTCAGCCTTACGGGACGACGTAATTTCGACGACAAGCGCAACAAACTTTATCTCGCTATGTTTGATGCCGTGTCGCATTTTCAACCGAAGGCTTTTATGATTGAAAATGTACCTGGAATGGCTAATCTGTACGGCGGCGAGGTTAGGGACGAAATTGTTAAACGGTTTACAAATTTGGGTTATACGGTAAGTTACAAAATAGTAAATGCTGCTGATTACGAAGTGCCTCAAATCAGGCAGCGATTAGTGTTTGTTGGATTAAAAAACGGCAAAAAATTTACATTTCCCGAACCTTTGCGCACTCCCGAAAATTATGTTACCTGCAAAGAGGCTATCAGCGATTTGCCTCCGCTTGTCGACGAATTGGGGACTGAAACAAGCACATATTCACAAGCACCTGAAACCGATTTTCAAAAGCAAATGCGCGGTGCTAACAATGTGCTGCACAATCACGTGGCAATCAACCACAAGCAATTTGTAAAGGATGTTATAGCACAAGTTCCCGACGGAGGAAATTATAAAGACCTTCCCGAAGGCGTGGGCAACAGCCGAATTTTCCACATGGCGTGGACACGGTATGCAAGCAACAAACCTTCGCGAACTATCGACACCGGACACCGCAACAATTTTCATTATAAATATAACCGTTGCCCTACCGTTAGGGAAAGCGCAAGGTTGCAGTCGTTTCCTGATGATTTTGTTTTTTTAGGTAATAAAACACAACAAAACCGTCAGGTAGGAAATGCCGTTCCCGTGCGAATGGCTTACCATATCGCAAAACAAATTGCCTCTTATCTCGAAAAATGAATGACCAATTAAAAATATCGATTTGTTTGCAGGCTGCGGCGGCTTGCTCGACGGCTTTTTGCAAAGCGGTTTATACGATTCGTTGGCATCTGTTGAATGGGAAAATGAACCTTGTGATACTTTGAGACAACGTCTTAAAAACAAATGGCAACACCCCAACGCTCAGGAAGAGGTAATACGTTTTGACATTCAGCGCACCGACGAGTTACTAAACGGATTTCAAGATGGCGAGTATGGCGAAAATAAAGGTTTAAGAGCGTTAATCGGTAATAATCAATTAGATGCAATTATCGGAGGACCGCCTTGTCAAGCCTATTCGATAGCCGGAAGAATACGCGACCCGCACGGTATGCGCAATGATTACCGCAATTTTCTGTTTGAAAGTTACATAAGGGTTCTTACTGCCTTCCGTCCTAAATTTTTTATATTTGAAAATGTGGTAGGATTGTTGAGCGCAAAACCAACGGGAGTGCCGATAAGGGAGATAATTTATAATGCTTTCAGAGAGGCAGGGTATTACATAACTGCTAATTTAAAAGCAGCCGTTTTTGATGTTGCTGACTTTGGAATCCCGCAGCACCGTCAGAGAATTATTATTTTGGGCATAAGGGAAGATGTTTTGCCGTCAGAATTGGATTTTGCTCTGATTTTCAACCGATTTTATGAAGAAATTATGCCGAGTTTCAAATCTGCGAAAAAGACGGTTTCGCAAGCAATCGAGAATTTGCCGAAGTTATATCCGCTTGACACTGATATTCGTCAAAACGGAAAACATTTTTCGCATAGTCCCATTGAATGTGAAATTCCAAACCACGTACCGCGTTATCATAACAAACGCGATATAAAAGTATTCAGAATGTTGGCTGACGATATAAAATCGGGGGCGATGCAATATGTTTCCATTGACCGTCTTAAAGAATTATACACGCAAGTTACAGGGAAACACAGCAATATTCATAAATATTACGTTTTAAGAGAAAACGAACCGAGTAACACCATACCGGCGCATTTGTACAAAGACGGTATGCGGCATATTCACCCGACCCGGAACAGGCAAGGTCAATAACCGTGCGCGAAGCAGCAAGACTGCAAACATTTGACGATGATTTTATATTTACAGGCTCAATGATGGCGCAATATAAAATGATTGGAAATGCAGTGCCACCGCAGTTTGCTAAAATAATCGCAAAGGCGTTGCATAAATTATATGTTTTAATACAGAAACAATATGAGTAGATATTATGTCCATAAAGTTGGTTATCAAGAAATGGGGTCGATTGCTTTTAAAGGCGACAGACCGCATAGGGGACGATATTTCTTGATTTCAAAACGTTGCCTTGATTTCTTTCCTCAGTTGTCGTCAGTAGTTCTTAACGACAAAAGTATTCTTACCGTTGTACCAATGTTTAAAGACAAAGAACAGACAAAAGTTCTTTGTACAATGGATTATCATAATCAGAAATTTGCTGATATTACGTATGCCAAAAACCATCCAAGGGACGAAGTACGTTTTTATATGAATACCGACATCGACCCCGACTTGTACTTTGAGCCGGGCGATTATGCAGTATTTGAAAAAATAAGTTTGGAAGAAGAAATTATCTACTCGCTCACGCGCATACGCACAGGCGAATCGGGGTATGATATACTGACGGATTTTTTATCAAAATCTGCACGTGGTTCGCATCTGCTAATTGATGACGAATTGCATTTCATAGAGCAGCCTACTATCGGAGTTGTTGCGCCGATAACCATTTCGGACGATGCTAACAAACTAATAGAAAAGGAAAATGAAATTATCATAGAACACATTGACGAGGATGATGAAGTGTTTGAACAAAAATACGGTAGCGCATTATTCAATAGTGTTACTTTCCGCAGTTTTGTAATGAATGCATATCAGTTTAAATGTGCAATTACGCATAAGGCAATTCGCTATAATGATTTGATAAATCTTGAAGCGGCGCACATAAAACCGCAAGCACACAAAGGCACATTTTTGCCTTGTAACGGCATAGCAATGAGCCGTGATATGCACTTTGCCTTTGATAAGGGCTTTTTACAATCGGGGACGATTACAGAGTGATTGTATCGGAAAAATTGCATAACGATTGGTTTTATAAAGAATATAACGGCACAAAAATCTATGTTCCTGAGGTTGATTATTTCCGTCCAGAAAAACGTTTTTTGCACTATCACCAAGAACACATTTTTGACACATTTCAACAAATTCGAAAGCTGAATTAACAAAAAATTCCGCACGTTTATCGGTAAAGTGGAAGATTGCATTTTTTACTCTGCGCCGCCATATTGCCGTTACGTCGAAAAAACGTATCTTTGCATCATCAAACAAGATTGTATATGAAAGAAAAAATTAAAAAATTTTTATCGCGGTTTTCGTTCAAGACGGGCGTTATAGTTCTTGCGATGTGCATTCCGTTTTACGTGATGTCGTTTGTGCAGATGTCGTTCGACTGCCTTTCGGTAGAAACCAAAGGCGTGCTTTGGGCGGTGCTTTTCGGCATGGCAAAAACATGTCAATACGGCGGTCTGACAATCCTCGGCACGGAGGGCATAAAGCGGCTGAAACAAAGATTCAGGAAAAAAAACGACGAAAATTTGTAGTTTTTACGCCGCCTTTCTAACCTCGTTTTCGGCGATTTTGGAGAAGAAATACGCCGCCTGTCTGCGCCACCAATAAAAATCGTGGCTGACATCTTTGCCCCAAAAATCTACCCACGAATCAATTTCAAGATTGTTGAGAATTTCGCGCAATCTGCCTGTGGATGAGCCTGTTACACGCTCGTAACTGCCTTGTCCACAGCAAAAAATCAACGTCTTGCCTTTGTAACGACTTGCCGCCAATCGCGAAATGCCGTTAAGGAAATCAAGCGGCGAATTCCTGAAAATCAACTCGTTATCGTAATTCGGGAAAAAATAATCCGCATGGAAAAGTCCGCTCAACGATATTATTCCGTCAAACAAATCGGGACGGCGGAAAAAGAAATTCCCCGCATGATAACCGCCCATCGAACAGCCCGTTACAAGGAGTTTTTCGCCGTTAGAAACCTGTGGAATCAACCATTTACAATGTATTGAAACCATTTTTCGTGAAGGTTAATCCTCTCGCTGTAATCGCCGAAAGTAAGGCTCCACGTCTCGCGGTCGATGCTGTCGCAGCAAATCAGACGGAACTCACCCGATTCTATCATCGGTTTAAGCACTTCAATCATTCCGTTGTCTTCCCACTCGTAAAAACGTTGGTCTTGCGAGGGAAAAACCAACACTCCGCGGCCCGTGTCGCCGTATGTCTTGTACTCAATCTCCCTGCCGAGATTTTCGCTGAAATGTTTGTGATATTCTGTCCTCATGCTTTTAACAGTTTTAATTGGTTTACGTTGCAAAGGTAGAACTGACGGATTAATTATCCAAATTATTTTTTATTTTTGGAAAATAATTTTATTTTACAACGGATTAAGAGAATTTTTATGCTGTTATAAAATTTTAAAAAAGGTTTTTCGGAATATTTTATAACCACGAAAAACACACGACATTTTTTTATCACCGAATTAAACGAATAAAACTAAATTATTTTGCAGAAATTTACATTTAACAATGCCGCAAGCGGCGGCAAATTCAACGAATAAAAACTCATTACAAAAATATTCGTTAAATTTGCTAAATTAAAATATCAACTTGTTGATTTTTAATTTATTAGTTGCGTAAAAAATTTTCGTTTAATTCGTTTAATTCGGTGATAAAATTTTGCCGTAATGGAAAATCAAATTTCGTGTTCTTCGTGGTTAAATAAAAATTCGTAATAAAAAAAATTTCGTTTTTACGCCGCAAACTTTTAACTTTGCGGTCATTATGAAAACAGAATATAACAAACATTTCAGCAAAAACCTAAACCGCGATATGGAATACAAGGTTTACGGTGAGGGCGGAAAAACGGCTCTCGTGTTCCCGTCGCAAAACGGACGGTTTTTCGATTACGAAAATTTTTCGATGGTTGCCGAACTGTCGGATTTTATCGAGAGCGGACGGCTGAGGCTTGTCTGCTGCGACAGTATCGACCCCGAAACTTGGAGCAGCAACCATTGGGACAAGCACGCCCGAATCGCCCTGCACGAAAGTTGGTACAATTATATTTGCGACGAACTCGTGCCTGAAATCGGCGGCAAAGGCAGCCTGATTGCCACCGGCTGTTCGATGGGTGGGTTTCATTCGGCGAATTTCTTTTTCCGCCGCCCCGACATTTTCGACACGCTGATTGCGCAAAGCGGAATTTACAACGCCGCATATTTTTTCGGCGATTACAGCGACGAACTTGTCTATTCCAACTCGCCCGAAGACTACCTGACATGGATGCCCGCCGACCATTTTTATTGGGACGAATACCGCAAACGCCGCATTATAATTTGCTGTGGACAAGGCAATTGGGAGGAAGATTTGTTGGCATCGACGCGCCGTCTCGACGGAATTTTGCGCAGTAAAAACGTTCCTGCGTGGTTCGATTATTGGGGTTTTGACGTGTCGCACGATTGGTGTTGGTGGCGGCCGCAGATTAAGTATTTTATGGGTAAAGTGTTGTAACAATGGATTTTAACAAAGACGAATTGGAGCGATATTCGCGGCAGATTTTGCTGCCGGAAGTCGGCAAGGAGGGTCAGGAAAAACTCAAAAACGCCAAAGTTTTGGTTGTTGGGGCGGGTGGATTGGGTTCGCCGATAATCCTTTACCTTGCCGCCGCCGGAATCGGCACTATCGGAATAATCGACGGCGACAAGGTGAGTTTGAGCAATATTCAGCGGCAAGTGATTTTCGACACGCCATCGGTCGGACGGCCTAAAACCGAGGTTGCCGCCGAGCGTGTAAAACTATTGAATCCCAACGTCAATGTCTTGACTTACAACGCTTTTCTAACTCAACGAAACGCCGAAGAATTGATTTCGCAATACGATTTTGTTGTTGAAGCCTCCGACAATTTCGCCGCCAAATACCGTGTAAACGATGTTTGCGTAAAACTCTGTAAACCATTCACTTACGGTGCAATCAACCGTTTTGAAGGACAGGTTTTCAGCCACGTTCCCTCTTCGCCGTGTTTGCGGTGCATTTTCGACAATCCGCCGTCGGAAATTGCTTGTTCGTGTGCCGACAACGGAGTTTTGGGCGCGGTGGCGGGCATCGCTGGAACGATTCAAGCCGCCGAAGTGCTGAAATATTTCACCAAAGCAGGAGATTTATTAACGGGTAAGTTTTTGATTTTCAACGTTTTAACTATGAATTTCAACAAGATAGAATTTGAAAAGAGAAAAGGGTGCAAGGCGTGCGGAAAAGAAGATTAAAATGCCGAGGAAAACAAACTCTGACAAACAGAAAAACTTTTATATCACAGCCTCGTAAATCCTCTTGCCTCCGTACTCTATCCACTCTGGTTTTTCCTGAATCACCTTGTTTTTCAGGAACGAAAATGTTACGAGATAACCCTCTGGCAGATTGCGGGTTGAAAGGTATTCCGACAACTGAACCTTGCCTTCCAATTCGTACTTTGTGCCGTACCAAAGTTTGAGTTCAACCACATATTCTTTGCGGTTGTAATTGATTACCAAGTCCATACGGCTGTCGTCGTCGTTTTCGGGTTCGATGTAATAAAAACCTGTGCCGTTGATTACGGGCTTTAAATAACAGAGAAACAGAAGTCGGCCCTGCTGTTCGAGAAATTTCTTTTTGTTACGATGCTTTTTTACCGTGTCGAAAAAGCGTTCCACCAAAAGCGGCATATTCAAGTCGCCGTTTTTGTCGATGTAAACATTGATGCTTCCCTTGCCGTTAAGAGTGCTTAAAGCATTTTCAGAAATAAAATAATCCAAAAGTACTTGTTGGAAAATCAAATTGTGGATTTGAGCCTGCGAGTTTTCGTCGGGACGGATAAAGGCGAACGTTCTCGCCAAGTCAATAGGCAGATTGTCGGCATAGTAACTCACCTTGAAATTTTCTAAAACAATGGCGCGGAGAAAGTTTTTCAAGTCGGAATATGTGCCGATATTCTGCGTAATTGTTTTGAGAATAGATGAGTCGGGGTCTTTAATAACAATTTTACAGCCTTTTGAACGCCGTCCGTGGTCCAATCCTTGTCGAGATTTTCGTCAATTTCTTTGCAAAGCGCGCTCACCAAAACTGGATAGCCCGACGTATATTTGTAAATTTCTTCCGAAATTTCTTTTATATCAAAACCGATATGGTAATCATTTTCGTAATCAGCAAGCATCGTGCTGATTTCCTGCGGATTGAAAGTCATATCAAGTTTGTAGTTGGCGGCTACGTTCCACGGCGAATTGAATTGGTGTTCCGAATCGGGGCGGATTTTGATTTTTAGGTTTTTGATGTCATAAACGCCCACCAAAATCACCGACCAAAATGTGTAAGTGTCGTCCTCGAAATTGTCGCGGTTTAGATACATATTGCGCAACATTCCCAAAAAACGGACAAATACTTCGTTGTTGCTCGCCTTGTCCACCTCGTCGATTGTAAGTACAACCTTGCGCCCGCAATTCCGACAAAATTCGGTTATTTTTGCCGACAAAATATCAAAGTCGATTTCGGAAATTTTCTTTGTCCGTTCCCAAAAATTAATTACGGACTTGTCCTCCACCATGGCACAGGCTGTGATTATCTGCGTACAGAAATACCGGCAAAAACTTTCATCGTTTAACCAGTCTTTTTCGGAGTATTTCTCGAAACTTGCCGGTATAACCAAATACCTGTCCGACAAATTTCGCAGAATCCATTTCAATGAAGTTGATTTTCCGAATTGCCGCGCACGGGTGATGGTGAAGTATTTTGCCTTATCTATCAGGTTTTTAAATACTTTCATTTTTACCGAAACGTCCACCATATAGTGGCGTTTCGGGTCGCACGTAACAGAGGTATTAAATTCTTTTGCCATAGTTTTTTCAAATGTTTCTATTTCGGGGTCAAAGATAATGTTTTTATGGAAAAATTGCAAAAAAACACCCACAAATTACAATCCGTTTCAATGTAAAAATTACATCACTTTTACCGTTTTTTCTTCTTTTTGCCGTAGTTTTCAAGTTCTTCCAACTTTGCAACTATGTGGTCTCTGTTGTCTTTTATTACATCATAATACCAACTCAACAACAAATACGTCAGCGGACGGTACAAAATAAAGAAAATGGCGAGTTTTTTTTTTTTTGCTAAGCAGAATGACACAGTTTAATTTATATTCTCGCAAAACCTTCTCCTAACCCGATAAAAAACAAAAATGCTATCAAAAAGATTTTCAGCATTTTATCTTTATCGATATACAAATTGTCGGATATTTCACTATACGATTTCAACATTGAATTGGGTTGTTACTGATATGCATAAAATTTTGTTACTTTTACCGTTTTTTCTTCTTTTTGCCGTAGTTTTCAAGTTCTTCCAACTTTGCAACTATGTGGTCTCTGTTGTCTTCTATTACATCGTAATACCAACTCAGCAACAAATACGTCAGCGGACGGTACAAAATAAAGAAAATGGCAAGAAAAAACAATTCTTTTGTAACATGAATCCATTCTGCCATATCGATAAATTCGCCTAAAAAATATTCAATCTTCGGAATGCAATATCTCCACAACATAAACAACGCCGCCGGAATATAAAAACTTAAAAGCAACGGAATACAACGTAGTTTATAGTCGTTGTACTTTAATCTCATTTTTATAATCCAAAACCAAGTTTTCAGATGATAAATAAGAAAAAATCTGTCCACTGTACAAAACCACCACAATTCCCATTCGTCTAAAGTCCCCAAAACACAATTATGAAAAATACGTAATTGTACATAATCCTCTTTTTTCTTATATATCGGGATTTCTTTTTTCATTTGCTAAAAATTTATAGAGGTTTGGAATTTGGGATAATTGCTGCTGAAAATATCGTTGTAATTGACAAAAAGTGGGATATTTCCTTCGCCAAAAACATCGCCCGCCATTTCACGGCTTGTTATTACAAAACTTGTGGGCAGTACATCAAAACACTTTTTCCCTCTTTGTGAAGTATATTGCACAAACAACTTGTTTTGAAGTTTAGTATGATTTGAATAAATTTGATACCAACTTAAGTTTTGTATAAAAACTTCGTTCAAACTTTCTTCAATTTCTGCATATTTGTCATCTATAATTCTTGTAAATAAAGTGCTTACAAGCGGCAGACCTGATAAAATGTCAGCAAAATTTATCCCGCCTTCTACGCAACCTGTCATTAATGCGGACATATTGGCTGCCGTGCCGAGGATACCTGATATACGCGATAAGTTTTGTAATCTACTCAGATGTGTATTTGATGGCATAATGAAATATTTCCCATTTTTATTATTTTTTACGAAATCAAGCAAAATTTCGTCAGACAACTTGTCGGTTATTTCTTTAATATCGGCTTTCGTTAATTTCTTTACAAAATTATCTAATAAATCTTCCGAAGTAATTGCACGGGATACCTGAGCCGAGTTTCTATATGCATAATTTTTGCGCAGACTAATCAATTTATTGCGGTCGAAATCAGTTTTAGGTGTTTTATTAACAATATTTTTGTATTGCTTTATGGAAAGTTTCATTAAAAGATTCTTTTTGCCAGCAGTTGTAATACTTTTAACAATGTTTTCTTTTATTTTATCAATTTCGTCAGTTAATCCTGCTAATTCTTGTTTTACAATTATCCAATCAACTATTTGACCGACTAAATCATTAATATTGATTAATTTAGACAAATTATTACTGCCCAAAAATCCGATAACGTAATTTTCTATATCCGCTCTTTCGTGCATATCTGAAGTGTCTTTCAAGATTTCAGCCGCATTTTTAGCCGTTTTCTCTGCTAAATGTGCGTTAATCAACGCATTAACATATAAAGCCGCTTCCTCGGTGTTATAAATAATAAGGCTTTTGAAAAAATACTTTGAATTTGCAAAATTTTCTAATTCTGTTTTGATATATTGAATGTCCAAACAGGAATATTGTTTATAATTGTCAGAATTTCTTCCTTATTTTTTAACATCCATTCAAAAATTTCGGCTGAGCCGAAATACAATTCTTTGCGGCTGTCTTCTTGTAAATCAATGATATTTCTTTTTATAAATTTAGAAATATCGTTGTTAGTTGAGGCATAAAAATTATACGCATCAAATCCGCTGTTATCTTTTAATTTAAGTTGTTTTTTACGTTTCAGCGCAAAAACTCCCGCACCAACCGCTGCACCCAAAATCAGAGCGGCAGAGTCGGAGTCGCTGTTTTTATGTTCCCTTTCAAATAAGCGTTTTATCAAAACCGCCAACAAAGCAAAGGCAATCATTAAACCCAAGCAATCAATTATTTCTTTCTTTTTATCTTGCATAATTTTTTTTCGTTAAACTTAAAATTTATCGTTGCAAAGTTAAGCATAAACCACCGTACCGCCTAATGATTTCGTGGATTTAGACTTTTTTTAGACATTCGTCGGTAATCTTTTTTATTGCTTTTCGTTTTGTAATACGCTGTTTATCATTGCTTCCTCCGAACCCGATGAAAACTATCAAAAGGATTTTCAGCATTGACTTTCTTAAAGTGTATCCTCCTCTACTTAAACTCCAAATAAATGCAGTATTTTTCGTCGCCGATTTCGTAGAGCGGAACAAATTTTAGCGGAACTTCTTGATTTACAGTGCGATAATGACTTTGTGTCCAGCGGACAAGTCGGTATTGTTGGTCGATTTCACGCTTTAAAAATTGGTCGGGTTTGTTTTTGTTGCCTTTTATAACTGCTTGATTGTCAGATATTGCCGCCAAAACAATCGGACCTTCCATAACGGCGTATTTGTCAGAACCGGGCAGTTGCTTGGTGTAAAGACGGTCGCTAAATTCGAGGATTATTTCGTCGTTTTTCCAATCTTTTTTAACCGTTATAAAACCGTCTTTCTGCTGATAATCAGCACTTTCGCCGTTAATTTTTAACAAAGGTTTATCAACAGTCCACGAGGGAATCCTGAATTTAGTTCAAACTCGCCGGCGTTGTCGCTTTCTATTTTGAAAATCATTTTAAACCTCGGCAGATACGGGTCTTTATTCCAAGTTTGTGCGGCAAAATTCTGCGAAATCTTTACATTTTTACCGTTAATTTCCGTTACACCCTCACTCGGAATGTACTGACTCGTTAAAATGCCGTTATCATATTGATAATAAATGATTTGCGAATATTTAGCCTGAGCCTGAACCAACGACCCATGGCAACAATAAAAATCCATCGTAGGCGTTCCCCAGCCCTTTTCGCCGCCTTTGGTGTAACCCGCGCCCATTGGCAGAAAATACGCAATCATACCGGTTTTGGGGTGCTGTTGAGCCAAAATTCCGTTGTAAAGATTGGCTTCCATATAGTCAGAATACTTTACATCGCCCGAAAACCGCAACAGATAATCCGCAGTGCGCATCATGTTGTAAACGGTGCAATGTTCCTGATTGTTTTCTCCCGCAAAATCAGCGAGTTGCCCGGGCGCAATCCAATGTTCGCCCGCGTTTTGACCGCCCGTACAGAAACTTTCCCTGTCCTCGGCGGCGCATTTCCAAAAACGGTTGGTTAAATCGAGCCAATAATTGTTGCCGGTTGCCTCGTACATTTTTGCCGCCCCGTGCGACCACGGAATCGAGGCGTTGGCGTGTTCTCGCGAAAGAGCGTCTTCGCCTTTCATAAGTCCCTGAAAAACAGACGGATTGCCGTAACGTGAGGCAAGTTTCAAATACTTTTCGTTTTTGGTAACTTGATACATTTCTGCCCAAATTTCCAACATTCCGGAGGTTTCACCGCCGTAAATCATACTTTCCTTTTTGTCGCAGATAAGTTTATCGGTCCAATCAACGTACCAGTCTGCCATTTTGTCGATAATTTCGAGTGCCTGCTTGTTACCGGCAGCGGCGTACATGTCGAAAAGTCCCATAAGTGTCTTATGCAGAGTGTATTGCGGCGACCAAATGCTTTCGCCGCTGACCATCAGGTCAAGATATTTTTCGGGAATCGGGCGCACCATCTGCCGCCGTTTTTCTGCTGACACATAGCCAGTTCGCTGACGATATTGTCGGCTTTAACCTTAATCGCCATGTCGCCAGTAGTTGCAAAAATGTAAGCCGCAGCCGACAGCCAATGTCCCAAGAAATGCCCTCTCAACTGGTTCATCGGCGATTCCCAACCCCAATGAAAATCGTTTAAACCCTGTTCTCTGCCGCCGACCATTATGAGATTGTCTTTTTTAATGCCCGCCTCAAAGTAAAAATTCTGCAACAATTTGTCGCTCGAAAGCGACATCATATAATCGTAATTCAACTTAAACCTCTCCTGAAAAAGCGACGGAAGAAGTTTGACGTTTCCGACGGCAAAATGTTTCAGTTTAGGTTTTACATCTTGCTGATACTGAAATACTTGCGACTGATTATTACCGCCGTTGCCGCCGTCGTTGATATAAATAATCTGCGATTGTGCTGTCGTAAAAACGCACACCGAAAATATTGCCGTTAATAATTTTTTCATATCATAATTTTTTTTAGCGGTGCTAATTTAACGGATTGTTGGCAGATGTGCAAATTTTTCTCTGCGCCGAGTTGTTTTATTCGGTGTTAAATAAAATTGCCTACACTTGCGACTGATTGTTGCCGCCGTTGCCGCCGTCGTTGATATAGATAATCTGCGAATGTGCCGCCGTAAAAACGCACACCGAAAATATTGCCGTTAATAATTTTTTCATATCGTAATTTTTTTACGGTGCTAATTTAACGGATTGTTGGTAGATGTGCAAATTTTTCTCTACGCCACGTTTTTTTATCCAGTGGTAAATAAAATTGCCGTTTGGTTAGCACGCAATTTTCACTTCTCCATCTTCACCCGCATAACATTCACCGAATTTCCTGCCGCCTCGTAATCAAAACTATCCGAAAATCCGTCGAAAACTTTTTCTTCGGGATAGATTTTAAACGGCTCGGAAAAACTGTTTTCGTCGTCCTGACTTGAAGATTTTAGGGTTATGATTTTGCCCGTTGCGGCGACTTTTGCGCCGGGAATTTCAACGTGAATTTTACACGGACTATTTTTAGCGTTCACAATCTTGATTATCAATTCGTTAGCGGCTTTGTCGTAACCGGCGGTAACAAAACGGCGGTTGGCGGTGGGAGTCTGATAACGCCATTGAAGTTTGCCGTCGATGGCGCAACTTATGCCGTCGCGGAAAATCTCCAAACGATATTTGTGCCACTCGTTATCACCCTGAAAATCAATATTTTGACTAACATACGGATAAGCGTTGCCCCAATAAACACGGTCGATGGAAAGTGCGCCGGGAGTTTTGTTGATGTTAAGCGCGATTGCCTTTTCGAGATTGTGCTTTGGCTTGCCCCAATAAAAAGTGATTTCCTTGTTGCCAAGTGCCTGAAACTCAACGCTTGTGCCGGCCTGAAACTCCATGTCGAACGGGTCTTTTTTCCACTCTTTTCCGTCAGCGAAAACGGTGAAATTTTTAACCGAATTTGAGCCGGCTTTCAACTCGAAAAACCCCGGATAATCGGCAAAAGCCTCGTGTTCTTGTTCGGGTTTTATCGCCGTTTTAACGTCCAAAATGTAGTCGGGAGCGTTGTTGGCAAAAATTTTCTGAACATAATACGACGACCTCCCGACAACGTTTTTGTTGGAAATCCAAATCAAATTTACGGGCCAAGCGCGGTCGCCCTCGCGCTCAAAAAGCGGCGCGTAAGAGGTCATTTTAACAAGGTCGGAATTGCGCTCAACGCCGGTCAGAAACGCCGCCTCGCTCAATGCCGCCAACATTTTTCCCGTGCCGACACCGTCGTTACAAGCATATTCGCCGATGTAAAATTTGTAGTTAACCTTCTGACGGTCAATCGAATCGAAAAGATACGCATCGTGAAAAAACCGCTCCGGCTCAACGTACCAATGCGGGTCTACGAAATCGAGATTTTCAGCCGTCTCGCTGCCCTCCGCGCCGTAATTAGAAATCAGCGTAATTTGCGGATATTTTGCCTTTAACGCCTTGTAAAACAGATTGTAACGCTTGTCGTAAATAGGTCCGAAATTCTCGTTGCCGATTTCGACATATTCGAGCGGATAAGGCGCAGAATGTCCTGATTTACAACGGATTGCGCCGTATTTAGTAGTACTGTCGCCGATTGCGTATTCAATTGCGTCGAGAGCGTCTTGAATATAAAAATCCACGTCCTCGTCCTTGCAAACCTCGCCGGTACGCCCAGTGCATGCCATTCCGACGTTGCAGACGAACATCGCCTTTGC
>SJYC01149223.1:0-45268 GCA_006408675.1 Madoqua kirkii | reverse complement strand
CTGTCTACTGTCACCCTGCTTATTTAACTTCTATGCAGAGTACATCATGAGAAACGCTGGGCTGGAAGAAACACAAGCTGGAATCAAGATTGCCGGGAGAAATATCAATCACTTCAGATATGCAGAAGACACCACCCTTAGGGCAGAAAGTGAAGAATAACTAAAGAGCCTCTTGATGAAAGTAAAAGAGGAGAGTGAAAGAGTTGCCTTAAAGTTCAACATTCAGAAAACGAAGATCATGGCATCCGGTCCCATCACTCCATGGCAAGTAGATGGGGAAATAGTGGAAACAGTGTCAGACTTTATTTTGGGAGGCTCCAAAATCACTGCAGGTGGTGTCTGCAGCCATGAAATTAAAAGACACTTACTCCTGGAAGGAAAGTTATGACCAATCTTGATAGCATATTAAAAAGCAGAGACATTGCTTTGTCAACAAAGGTCCGTCTAGTCAAGGCTATGGTTTTTCCAGTGGTCGTGTATGGATATGAGAGTTGGGCTGTAAAGTAAGCTGAGCCCCAAAGAATTGATGCTTTTGAACTGTGGTGTTGGAGAAGGCTCTTGAGAGTCCCTTGGACCGCAAAGAGATCCAACCAGTCCATTCTGAAGAAGATCCGTCCTGGGTGTTCATTGGAAGGACTGATGTTGAAGCTGAAACTCCAATACTTTGACCACCTGATGCAAAGAGCTGACTCATTGGAAAAGTCCCT
The DNA here is from genome assembly GCA_006408675.1 of Madoqua kirkii. Classification (NCBI taxonomy): domain Eukaryota; kingdom Metazoa; phylum Chordata; class Mammalia; order Artiodactyla; family Bovidae; genus Madoqua; species Madoqua kirkii. Next base: position 44,561 of record SJYC01149223.1, on the reverse strand, counting down.
GATGCTGGAAAAGACCGAGGGCAGGAGGAGAAGGGGACGACAGAGGATGAGATGGTTGGATGGCATCACCGACTCCATGGACATGGGTTTGGGTGGACTCTGGGAGTTGGTGATGGACAGGGAGGCATGGCGTGCTGCGGTTCATGGCGTCACAAAGAGCTGGACACGACTGAACTGAACTGAACCAAAGGCATGAAAGCAGCCTAAATATACACGAGCAGATGAATGGATAGAGTAGATGTGGTGTACACGCAAGGGAATATTACTCAGCCACAAAAAGGATTGAATAACGTCATTTTCAGCAACTTGGATGGACCTAGAGATTATCAAATTAAGTGAAGTAAATCAAAGAAACAAATAACATATCACTTATATGTGGAATCTAAAAAAGGATACAAATGGGCTTATTTACAAAACAGACTTACAGATACAGAGAATGAGCTTGTGGTTACCAAAGGGGAATGTTGGTGGAATAAATTAGGAGTTTGAGATTAACACACACACACACCTTGGTATATGAGACAGATGATCAACAAGGACCTGCTGTACAGCACAGGGAGCCCAGCTCAGTGCTGTGTACTGACCTACTTTGGAAAGGAATCTAAAAAAGAGGGCATATATGTATATGTATAACTGATTCACTTTATGGTATACCTGAAACTAACCCAACACTGGAAATTAACTACAATCCAATAAAAATTTAAAAGAAAGTCAGTGTTGCCCTTTAGTCAACCAGGCAGACATAGCCTATTAAAATGAATACATATATAAATATAAAGAAATAAGGCTAAATGTATGTATGTAAGTTATGTAAGCAAAATTATAAATAACATAATATATATTATATACTAAAATATATACATATTTAAGTTATTTCTGATGAAGGGTAATAACATCACCTTCTGTTTTCCAGCTCTGGTTTTATTCGCCTTGACAATCTGGGCACAAATGCCAAATTGAGTAAGAAATTAAGTGTGAAAATTTTAAGTTTTGATATATATATTTGTGATTTCTACAATAACTTTGATCCTTCTTTGGTTGGATTTTTCTGAATTATTTTTTTCTAAACCTGCTCATTTTTTCTCTTCTGCAATATCTAATGTATTTGAGCACTGAAGAATTAATGCTATTTAACTTCTTATAAATGGGTGGCATTTACTCACATTAGGAAAAGATGTGTTGCCCTTTAGTCAACCAGGCAGACATAGCCTATTAAAATGAATACATATATAAATATAAAGAAATAAGGCTAAATGTATGTATGTAAGTTATGTAAGCAAAATTATAAATAACATAATATATATTATATACTAAAATATATACATATTTAAGTTATTTCTGATGAAGGGTAATAACATCACCTTCTGTTTTCCAGCTCTGGTTTTATTCGCCTTGACAATCTGGGCACAAATGCCAAATTGAGTAAGAAATTAAGTGTGAAAATTTTAAGTTTTGATATATATATTTGTGATTTCTACAATAACTTTGATCCTTCTTTGGTTGGATTTTTCTGAATTATTTTTTTCTAAACCTGCTCATTTTTTCTCTTCTGCAATATCTAATGTATTTGAGCACTGAAGAATTAATGCTATTTAACTTCTTATAAATGGGTGGCATTTACTCACATTAGGAAATGAAAAGGAAATATTTTAAGAATATGATAATAAGGCTAGACTTTTTTAAAAAATATGATAATAAGACTAGGGTTTTATATCTTGGAAACATAGAAACAGATAGTCCTACGAAAACGGCAAAAAATTTAAAACTGCACTCATCTTCCTTTTTCCCAGTGTGTCTCTGTTCACATGTCTGAGAGCAAACAGGCCATGAAAAGCAAGCATGATGTGCTAGACACTTTAACTAGGTTTATCACTGCATGGGGAGCAGTTTTATTAAATTTTAATAAGCTACAGGTATAGTTTGTTCTGCAAAACTACAATGAATTACTCACTCCCTGACTCACTTTAAAAATGAAATACAAGTGTCAGGTCAAAAGATGAGCTGGAAATCCCATCTAATTATCAAAATAACAAGAACGTAAAGGGATCCACACTGCCATTTAATCAAGTGAGCCTGCAGTCTTGGGTGCTAACATTATGAGCATCTATCTACGATGCTATCACTCAGGCTGCCTGGAAATTAGATACTTCCCAGCCCTTCCAGCTGGAGCTCCAAGGAAGCATTGCTAACATCTGTGCCATTCTTGCAAGGCTCTGAAAAGGCACTGAAGTGGCAGCTCAGGGCGGGCCAGTTCATGAGGACACGCTGGTGGAAGTTAGATGGCGTCCTGGAAATCACACTGTGCTGGGAACTGGCAGATACAAAGTCTAGCCTCACTGTGGGCCAGTCAGCCAGGAGCTCTGAGACAAGTCTCCTCGCCCTTTGGCTCTCTTCGTAAAGTGCAGTCTTGATTAGTTTCTTTCTAAAGTTCTTTATTCTTCTTTAACATCCTTTGATTACTAAGAGCACGAATTTTCATCTACTCTTGCACAGAAACGTTTAGAATCCTACCTATTTGAGACTCCCCGGAAAAACTTTATTTGTTCAGTTCAAGAGGGTCAAGAAGGTTCTTCTTTTTTTTTTTTCCCCCAAAAATATCTTCTCCCCTGGATGCTCTTGTCTAAGATTTCCTTTTAGAGATACACATTCAAAGCACTGTCTTCCCTGGCAGGCATGGGTAACTTGTCACCATTTCTTCTCAGTAATAAAGTCTTATTGGATATTTTAGTTAATTAGTATATTTGAGTGCAGAGTACAGTCTAAGTCATAAAAATGTTCTATACGTGGGGAAGATATTTGGTGCAATTCCCTCTTTTACAAAAATCAAACCATCATAATTTTTTTTTCGCCCCAACCAGGGTGTTTACATGAACGTTTAATGCATGTGGCTTATGAAACAACCAAAGAAATAAGAACTTGTTCTTTTGCCCCTGTTCCACTTCCCAAGATTTGTAGCTGTAGAAAAGGAGGGAAGACAGTAATAATGAAGACAAGATCTGGGCTTTTCTAGAGTGTCCATTCCTGAGTTGGGCATAAATCTGGAAAGCAGAGAGTAGTGGGAACCCACACTGCAGTGTGAGATTATTGAAAGGGATTCCCTGGGGGCACACAGAAAACATCTCTGATATCCTTTAAGAAGCAGCCCTCTGACCTTGACCTGGATGGAACAGAATCCTGTTATTTTTTACTGGAGAGAGGCAGGGGTTCTCATTAGAAAAGAAGACGATTTCCAAAGGAGTGAAAGGCGGCAATTTCAAAATGCATGTACTTTGCCAACAAACCCTTCTAGTCAAGGCCAGGGTTTTCCCAGTGGTCATGTATGGATGTGAGAGCTGGACTATAAAGAAAGCTGAGCACCGAAGAATTGATGCTTTTGAACTGTGGTGTTTGAGAAGACTCTTGAGAGTCCCTTGGACTGCAAGGAGATCCAACCAGTCCATCCTAATGGAGATCAGTCCTGAATGTTCATTGGAAGGACTGATACTAAAGCTGAAACTCCAGTACTTTGGCCACCTGATGTGAAGAGCTGACTCATTGGAAAAGACTCTGATGCTGGGAAAGATTGAGGGCAGGAGGAGAAGGGGATGACAGAGGATGAGATGGCTGGATGGCATCACTGACTCAATGGACATGAGTTTGAGTGAGCTCCAGGAGCTGGTGATGGACAGAGAGGTGTGCTGCAGCCCATGGGGTCACAAAGAGTCGGACACGACTGAGCGACTGAACTGAACTGATATTATATATATATATATATATATATATATATCTGTATTCTTTTTTCTAGAACTGAACAGTGGTGAGAACTTCATCTGGAATTGGTTAAAAATGCCACTCTCAGCCCCTACCCTGACGTCCACACTCCCCCGCCCCAAAGGCCAGCTGCATCTGACAGTTTTCACAAGGCTCAGTGATTTGCATGCACCTTGGAGCTGGATGGGCACTGCTCTAGAAGAGTGAGAGAGATTTCACAGAGGGAACGAGCGAGAGGGAGGTCTGTACCCACGCTTCTCAGATTTAGCTGCATTAAAAATCACCTGCGGGACCTGTCAGACCAGCGCACCCCGGGGTCTCTGCCTCTGGAGTTTCTGAGGCTGTACATGGAGGATGGGTAATCCCCCCAATTTCCTTTCTTTTTCTTGGCTGCACCCTGGAGCACGTGGGACCCCTGGACCAGGGATGGAACCCGGGCCCCCTGTCCTGGAAGTATGGGATCTTCATCACTGGGGCGCCAGGGAGAGCCCCCAGTTTTCAATTCTAACGAATTCCCAGGAGACGCTGCCGCTGCTGCTTCAGGCAGCGCACTCTGAGAATCTCGCTTCCTTCCTCTTCTCCTTTCTCCCCCTTCCCTGCCCCGGGTTTCCCTCGCCTCCCTTTCTCCTCTTCCCCTCTTTCTCATCATCTGGGAGAACAGCAGAGGAAACGCTGAGCTTCGGTGTGCTGTGGCCACTCACCTCTCACCTCCCTGGCAGCTCTGAGGGTGGGGGAAGTCATGCTTATTAACCTTGCCCTCGGCTGCATCAGCTTTCTGTTGTTTAGTCACTAAGTCGTGTCCGACTCTCTGTGACCCCGTGGACTGTGGCCGGCCAGGCTCCTCCATCATGGGATTTCCCAGGCAAGAATACTGGAGCGGGTTGCCATTTCCCTCTTCAGGGGGTCTTCCCAACCCAGGGATCGAATCTGAGCCCCCTGCGCTGGCAGGCGGGTTCTTTACCAGTGAGACACCAGGGGCCCTGGCTCTTTAGGGCAGATGAAATGAGTACACGAGGCAGGGAGGGAGAAATGCCCTCAAGGAAAGCCGTAGGAAGCGCCAAGCAAGAGACAGGAGAGGGTTAGAAAACGGAAACCCCGTCAGTTAGAACACATCTAGTCTTTCTGAGATGATTCAGGGTCTTGGGCATTCAGAGATTTATTGAACTAACCTTTCTGAACATTAGAATAATACACGACGCTTAACCATAATCATGAGAGTTCCAGATTCTCTAGAATCAATCTGGTTTTTGTACACTTGTTCTAGTACAAAATGACAGGTGAATTGTTGTGGTGAAGTTTCTATCATTTGCCTCATAACAGTTCAATAGGGGGATTTATGGTTAGGTGAGTGTCCTGGTTATTTTCATTCTAGGTAACTGAACTCCGAGAGATGGTAATGAACAGGGAGGCCTGGCGTGCTGCGATTCATGGGGTCGCAGAGTCGGACACGACTGAGCGACTGAACTGAACTGAACTGAAGTTTTACTCTGTGTTGGGGGTACCTTGTCTAGGGCAGCTAGAATGATATACAAAAATAGGCTGAAAAAGTCAGGTATAACATGGTCTGTTATACTAGTGTTCTTGCCTGGAGAATCCCAGGGACGGGGGAGCCTGGTGGGCTGCTGTCTACTCGGACACGACTGAAGCGACTTAGCAGTAGCAGCAGCAGGAGACCAGCTACTATCTGAATGAATGAATGCTTTTTTAATTGGTCAGGACATCATATTTTAGATTATATCTCTGAATATATTTTTGACAAACTAGTACAATCTGCTTATGGCGAACGTATGGAGTTTTTACTCTGTGTTGGGGTACCTTGTCTAGGGCAGCTAGAATGATATACAAAAATAGGCTGAAAAAGTCAGGTATAACATGGTCTGTTATACTAGTGTTCTTGCCTGGAGAATCCCAGGGACGGGGGAGCCTGGTGGGCTGCTGTCTACTCGGACACGACTGAAGCGACTTAGCAGTAGCAGCAGCAGGAGACCAGCTACTATCTGAATGAATGAATGCTTTTTTAATTGGTCAGGACATCATATTTTAGATTATATCTCTGAATATATTTTTGACAAACTAGTACAATCTGCTTATGGCGAACGTATGGAGGGACACCGGCCACGGCCCGTGCAGACAGGGGGAGTCCCTGGAGGAGGAGGGGAGCACACAGCGGCACCCCCAGCCGGTGGACACTGGTCCCTCTGTGGTCAACACGGGGATGTTCTGGCATGCAGCCAAAGTCTGCCTGGGATCTTCTTTCTCCCAGTGGGTGTCAGTGTTCCAGCTCAACCCGTGATCATGCACCAGACCCAACACGACCTCCTGAGCAGAGTGCAAGTCATAAGGCTGGTTCTTTGTATCCCCAACTCTTGGTGACCCCATGGACTGTAGCTTGCTAGGCTCCTCTGTCCATGGGATTCCCCAGGTAGGAATGCTGGAGTGGGTTGCCATGCAGAGACAGAGCACCGGCCTTGGGAATCTTCTCTTTTCCAGCTTCACAGGAGGGTGTGGATTGCTCTTAGGATCACTGAGTCCCAGGGGAGCCACCAGGCAGACCCTTGAGACAAAAATCGTTAGTAGTTTTTCCTTAAATGATGTCCATTATTTTATTCTCTTTGGAATGGAGGCATTCTACAGGTAGAAAACGAACAGGCTTAACTGATGTTTTAAACAGACCCGAAGTCCCCCAAAGAGGCCCAGTGTCATCCTGGGGACCTGAATTCCCTGTCTGCCAGGAGTGTCCACGAATGCCTGGACGCCAGCCCTGGGTCACCCCCCTGGTGGGTCACCTGCACAGAATTTTGAAACTGGGAAGCTGTTAAGGTTTATCTGGCTCACTCTCACTCTCTCTCTCTCTCAAAAAAGTTGAGGCCTCCTGGGGTGGGGGGGAATGTCTAGCTCAGGCGGTTTGCCGATGGCAGATGGGTCCCAGGACACTGGCATCTCAGCCTCACTTCTTTAAAATGAACGTTTCAGAATGTTACACGTTCAAGCACAAGTTTCATCATTTTGATCACAGCTGAAGAGCAATTGTGCTGGGTTGCTGCTGTTGTTCTCTCGCTAAAACGTGCCGGAATCTTTGTGACCCCCACGGGGTGCGGCCCGCCAGGCTCTTCTGTCTGGGGGGGTCTTTCCAGGCAAGACTACTGGAGTGGCTGGCCATTTCCTTCTCCAGCTCTGCTGGGTGTTTCCCACCAAATCAGCTCACACTTCCCTTCAAGCTTAGATTTGCTGAAGACGATGACTTTGGAGCACTGCTCTAATGAAAAACCTGCTAGGCTGTCACAATATAGCAAATGAAATAAGGCAATTAATTTGTAGGGGGATTCGCTTGCAGAAGATCAGCCAGGGGCCTGAGGCCTGATTGCTGCTGCGAAGAGATGGGCGGGAACGAAAGGTGAGCAGGGTGGTGAGCACAGCCTCGCGGCTTCGCCGAATCGCACTGCCAGTGACTAGAGAGCTGTGCTCAGGGTAAGGCCTGTGCTTTCCTGCCTGCAGCCATCCTGGGTCCAGCCCGAACCTTCTCCTAGACCCTCAGGGGTGCAGAGCCTGTACGTTGGGGACAAATAGTACAGAAGTGTTGTAGGTTACCCGTGTTTTGTGACTGAAGGAACAATCCCTAACCTTGACGGTCTTATTTCAAACATCAGCCTTAACAGGATGATTTAAAGGCTTTTTTCATTTTGAAGACTCAGCATCCTTTTACCAAATCAAATTTAATATGCCTCCAAACACTTCTGGCCTGGGAAATCCTATGGACAGAAGAGCCTGGTGGGCTATAGTCCACGGAGTCGCTAAGAGCTGAAAATGACTTAACACCGCACGCATGCAATCAAGCACTGTTACCAACTCCTAGTATATACCAGGGTACTGAATGCATTTGTTAAAAGAATGAATTGAGGACTTATAGTTTTAATTACACTTAACTTCCACGTATTTTCTTTCTCTGATTGTTCCTAAGGAGAGTCTTTGCTTAAAATAAATTAGGCTGTATTATAGAAATTCTATACTTCCTTTCTGGCAGCGCCTGGAAAAACTATAACTAATAGTTTCATGGTTTAAGATGTCACATAGTACAAGGGCACAGTTAACTGGACAGTTAAAATCCCACAAATCTATTTCAGAAAGAACAATTTCAGCAACTAGTTAAGAAAAGAATGGAAAGTTGAAAGATGATGTGATATGCATTTGTTTAACTTTATGGGCACGTTGTTATAAGCAGTGGCTGAAGATGAAAACACTCTGCAGAAAAATGCATGATAATCACTGGAATTGGTTGTTGTGGTGTATCTGCTACTTTTACACCCGAGAGCCATGGATTTTTAAAGTGTTTCACACGATGCACGTGAACGCGTGCAGCATGCTACCATGGACAGTATATGGATGCGATGCGTCTGGATTGCAAGCCCCACTTGGCCACTTACTACAGTATAAACCCAGGAAGGTATTTAACATTTCTGAATTCCAATTTTCCCAACTGTAAAATGGGAGTGGAGGCAGTGATACCAACCTCCAAAGTTAGTAGGATGACTAATATTTTTTGTATAGGGCCTGGCGAATGCTAGGTAAGTGTGACCTGTCATGATTATGATGGTCAAGAGGTTGGTAGAGTTAGAAGGTAAAGCCACTTCTTCATAGTTGAAATCTATAATTCTGGGACAAACAGGATCATGAGCCATGTAAAATTTCACCACACACTGTGGTTGGTAAGTGCCAACAGTGGCAGAATTTTCTTAGTTCTGAAAACAATCACCAGCAATTTACAACCGGCTAACACGTGGCCTCTGCTTCACAGACAGTCATGTGGCCTTACTCTTTGCTGAGGGTAACATTTTCCCCGGAGAAGGATTTTTGCTCATTTAATCATAGTTTTATCAAAACCATACCCATAGGCGTTGAGGAAAGAAAATCAAACTATCTTTCTGGAAGAACTAAGCCGTGATTACACTAGGTTTTTTTTTTTTTTTTTTTGCTATCACATTTCATCCAGCTGAAGTCATATTTTGTTGTGACTATGAAAACCAATTCAGATCCTCGGTCGCTAAGCAGTTTCGTTTTACAGTTTCACAGCATTACTTTATTATTTATGCTGAATGACTGTACTGTTTATGGTCTTTTTTCCTCCTAAAGTTCATTGAACTCTCACTTGTTTTAGACCATCTGCATCCAAAATAGCAAAGCAAATTAAACCGTCTACCTTTAAAAAATAAGCATCAGGACCAAATACTTGTTTGTGTTGACTCAATTTCAGATGAGTCAGCGTATGACATCACCATCTGGATTCCCTTGGCCAAATTCTGTTTACAGCTGTATAACCAGTGGGAAGCATTCACATATACAAGTATTTTTTTCATAGAAAGAATGGGATGAATTGGGAGAGTGGGGTTGACATATACTGACTACAGTGTATCAAATATGTGACTAATGAGAACCCTGGAGAAGGCAATGGCAACCCACTCCAGTGTTCTTGCCTGGAGAATCCCAGGGACGGGGGAGCCTGGTAGACTGCCATCTCTGGGGTCGCACAGAGTTGGACACGACTGAAGCGACTTAGCAATGAGAACCCATTACACAGGACAGGGAGCCCTACTCACTGCCCTGTGGCGACCTGAATGGGAAGGAAATCCAGGAAGAGGGGATGCATATATGCACACACATTAATAGCTGACTCATGTGGCTGTACAGAAGAAACTAACACATCGTAAAGCAACCAGACTCCACTAAAAACAAGGAGCGAGAAGGTGACAGGTTGTTTTGAACTGAGCACACACGCACACTCTGCCACGCAGCTCTCTATCTGTGAGCTGCTGTGGCTGTTTCAGTGTTAATATGTGCATGCCTTGCTAACTTGCAAGCCTTTCCTTTATTTCACGAATAACTCATCAGTCAGGTCACCATTCTCAGACCTCTATCTGTCATTGGCGGGTGGAAGGGGGAGGGCTCCCTGCTTTGCAGCAAAATGAGAAGAAGGGGGGAAGGATACAGGAGCACAACTTCTGACTTGCAATTTCAAAGTCTAAAAATATCTGGAAACTGAAGGTTACCTGGTGGTAAAAGCTGACCTGATTTCATGTGGGTGCTCTATAATATCAATTCAATTTAGCATGCATATTCATGTTTTGCTACAGAAACAGTAATGGGATGGGCTGTTCCCTCAGATGCCATAATACTACTTTCACGCCTCTTACGGGCCAGGGGAAACTTTCGGCCTCCCTGTGGCTCAGATGGTAGAGTCTGCCCGCAATGCGGGAGACTCGAGTTCAGTCCCCAGGTTGGGAAGATCCTCTGGAGCAGAAAATGGCAACCCACTCCAGGATTCTTGCCTGGAGAATCCCATGGACAGAGGAGCCTGGTGGGCTACAGTCCATGGGGTCGCAAAGAGTTGGACATCACTGAGTGGTACACACACACACACACACACACACCCACACATCTTTCTAGAACCCCCCGCCCCCCCGAAAAAAAACAAAAAAAAAAAACCAAAACACTAAATTCTGAGACCTGTCCGGCAAGAACTTTGGACCTGTCTGTGTGTATTCTTGTAAAATTCCCAACCACATCTTGGAAAGGTTTATCGTTTTTACCCCCTGAAATTGCTTTCTCGCTTTGGGAGTTTTAAAAATATTCTTTCTTTAATGTGGTGAGAGCAGACAGTAAAAGCTGGTTTGCTCTGTCTTCAAATATCTTTATTTGGCGAAACAGAAAGGCTGGCAGTTCCCTGTTTCTTTTTAGACACGATGCTCGTCTATGGAATATAAAATTCAGGGTGATACTGACCTAGAATAACAAGTCTGCTTCCTCGGCACCCAAGTCCCACCCGCAATCCATCTGCCCCGTTATTTAATTATTATAGTTCTTTAAATTGATCACTTTAAAAAGCTGAAATAAACTTTCTTATAAGAAAAGTCAGATCACTTCTGTAAGTGGAAAACCTGTTCTCGTTTGCCATAAATAGGAGATCCCTGAAAAATGAACATGGAAGAAACAAAATGCTCTTGACCCATCTAAAACCACCGGGGGATCTCCTTGAGACGGGTCAGATATGGAGCATTTCAGGTTTTTCTATGTTCTGACTGTTAACCTTCATCTCTCCTGAAACAAGAATTTAATTTAATTGAATTTCCTTTTGTTCTGACTTCCAACCATGTCAGCAAACGTCTTCCAAGTGTTTCGTACGTCTCACGTTGATCATCAGTCACATCTTGGGTTTTTCCCCCCAACTCTGATCTCAGCTGATCCAGTCTAGTCCTGGATGCCTTTGCTCTGACACGGGAATGGCCCGAGGCTTCTCAGACTTCCACAGGCACGCAGCCCCTCTGAGCACCTTGTTAAAAGCAGACTTTGACTCAGCAGTCTGCCGTGGAGGCTGAGACACGCATTTCCTCCAGGTGGTGCGGCTGCTGCTGGTCTCTGGGCCACACTCGGAGGAGCACTGGTGCCTCTGGGGATGGGCCTGGCAGGATGACGGGGGGACGGGGTGGGCCAGGTGATCTCGGGGCTTTCCGCTATTCTCCTTGGCCCCATTACTTCAGAGAGTGCTCTCCTAAGAGTAATTGCGAGAGCACAGACTTATTTTTATTTCCATCCAGTGATTGCGTCTGTGGCAAGTGAGTTTTCTGAAGCTTTGCTCCTCTGCATCCGACGTTGCTTACACAGGCCGAATGGTATATACTACACTGAATCACTGCTTACGTGGGCTGACACTGGAAAACGCTCACAGCAAAAACAAAGAGATGAGTGATAAGGTTAACCGGGGAAGCTCGCTAACCTTAACTATTTTCAGGTTCCTACAGGTGCATTCGTGTTCTCTTTCACTGTGGGTCTCATACACGTACAATATTATTTCACTTAAAAAAAATTCTCAAGAAACCAGGAAAGAACCCATGTGTAAATAATTTCTAAGGCCTTTGTAAGGACATAAGGACCGGTTTTGATGAACTCTGACTCTTTCTATTTCCTTTTCCTCCCTTTTTCCCCTAACCTGCCCATTTCTTTTTTTATTTGCATGATTAAAAATATTTATATCTTAGGTGTGACATACCAAGAAGTTGAAATTTATGGGGTACCTGCCTCGAGAAAGTGAAGCAAAGATTCATTGTATTTTTTGTTGTTCTTTTATTTTCATTTTTTTGAACACAAGGGATCTTAGTTCCCTGATGAGGGGTTGAATGCCAGGCCCTAGTGGTGGTGCAGGGTCCCAACCACTGGGCCGCCAGGGACGTCACTCACTGTATTTAAATCACTGCAAAAACTCCACATTGCTGCTTTCCCAGGTACTGGTTTTGCTTCACTGAACTTTAAGAAACCCCGAGTCTCACAGACTTTGCACTGCCAGCAACGTTTTCGCTCAAATACCTTACATTGTTTGATTTTCCATCTATTTTTCTCTGAATCTTTATACTCTGTGATTGGGTTTATACTTTTAGAATATCTAAACATATGTGAACATATTAGAATTTGGGCACCCATCTCTTTATTTACTTGTCCATCTTTTTATTGAAGGAGAAAGTGAGCACAGCTAAGCTTATATTCACGCGAGTAAGCTCAGGCTCTGGGTTCACACAGCAGCCTTTCCACTTAGCAGAGTGCACACTTTCTGAACCTCTGTTTACTGATCTGCAAAAGGGGCCGCCTGCCTTGCTGCGGAAGAATGAAACGATGCAATTCATACGTAGCACGTAACACAGAGTCCGGCTCACTGACTGTTCTTCCTCTAAGGGGCCCTGGGAAGGGATGTGCTTCTTCTGCCAATAACCCTGGCGGTGTCTTCCAAGGAAAATCTGTGTCCTTGTTGGCAGAATCGAGATTGGGGAACAGCTGAGTTTTTGAAGGGTCTTTAAAAAAGTTATTTTCTCAGTTTATATTATTTAATAGTGCAACTTCAAGTTATGTAATGTCTTGCGGTCTATTATTTCTTTCTATAAAGTGGAGTCTTGGACTAGGTGGTCTGCAGTAAGAAATACATCTTGCATTGCCACACTCCCTAGCCACATGAAACAGTATTCCGTCTTTCCATGAGAGATGCATAAGGTCGCTTCTATTCTATTGTTTTGCATGAACAAAATGCTGGCTATGACCCACGTCACTCATTTCATTCTCACTACCTGTCGCAGCTTGTGGGTAGAGCGCCCTGGACCAGAGCACGGCCATGCTTTGCCTCGGACAGCAGGCACCCTCTCCAAGTCCAGTGGGTCCTCAGCAGAATTCTTCGAAGGACCAAGGTAGCCTTGATGTCTAACGTTTGCTGCCTAGAACTTTCAGGTCAGCTTTCTTTTCACTTCCAAGCACTCTGTTTGTCTACTCTCATATAATGCACTGCTTATGGATTTGCAAACCCAGACTCAGGGGGTCTGAGCGATAAGCTCAAAGCGTCAGAGGATGTGAAATCTTCCAGATCTCTTCCTCTGCTTCTCCTGGCAAAACACCTGTGTCATGGCCAAGTACTCTCCTCTTCCAAATATTTTCAAAACAGGCAGTTTGCATCTTGGGTTTCAATACAGACATAAATACTTGGAAAAGGAATATAGAAAGTGATACATAGCAGTCATTTTCAATTCACACAGGGTAAATAAAACGTTAAAAGAAACATATTGAAATGCCATAATAACATTAAAATGTTATAATAAACATATTAATATGTTTATTATGTTTTATTTATAGTATAATAAACACAATAAACATTTTAATGTATTTATTGTAACATTCTATTTATATTATTGAATGAATAAAATAATATTAAATGAATAAAATTAATTTAAACATTATGTATTAAAAAATGCTCTGGCAGTTTGCCCCATGCATTAATAATCGCTTCCGATTTTATGAAACTTTTACAGGTGAACAATATCGGCTGGTCTCACCCTCTTAATCTATTAATGAGGAAGCTGAAAGAGATCACGCCAAGAATGCCACTGGGTCTTTTGAAGCGAGTTCTCTTGTGAAAGGCAGCCTACAGTCAGGCACCCTTGCGGTTGCTTTACCTTCTGCTGAGAATGCCACGGTCCGATGGTTTCTCTTATAGGAAGGAAGAAGCCAGGGAAAAGCAAGCTACCAGCGGCCCTGCTCCGTGGACATCGTCCCATCACACGGCTCTTGGCCCCTTTCCTGTTTCCTCCTGTCTCCCACTGGAGCAGGATGAACGGGCGCATCTTTGCGCTTTCGAGGGCAGCCTGGCTCTGTGAACAACTCTTGAGGGCTTCTTTTCTGGCAGCTTCTGTGGACGTTAGGAACTGCCCAGGGTTCTAACCTGCCTCTCTCCTTGTGTGCCAAAGACGCTTTGAGATTTCTGATTCCCGGGGTCCTGCCACACCTCCGCACCCTCTGCATTTTGAAAATGCTCTCCTGGGCGATCTGATGTCCAGCAGAGGCTGGGACACATCACGGGACTTCGTCCTCACCCCTGAACTGCCACTTTGCCAAGAGAACTCAGAGTCTGGGAAATCTCCCTCTGTGCTTCCGTTTCCTGAATTAACCTCCTAGCTCTTGCAGACAGCCCCTTGGAGGAAGTCACTGCTGTCTTTGGAGACTTGATGCCAAACTCAACCATCTTCACTGAGTATGACTTCACTGAGTTGCACTGTTTTTGCTAGACAATACTTTCGCCACCTGATGCGAAGAACTGACTCATTGGGAAAGACCCTGATGCTGGGAAAGACTGAAGGCAGGAGGAGTAGGAGACGACAGAGGATGAGATGGTTGGATGGCATCACCGACTCAATGGACATGAGTCTGAGTAAGCTCTGGGAGTCGGGGATGGACAGGGAGGCCTGGCGTGCTGCAGTCCACGGGGTCGCAAAGAGTTGGACATGACTGAGCGACTGAACTGAACTGAACTGAAATGATTTTCCCCCAGTGTTGCCAGTTAGTCTATAATAATTGACACATTGTAAAATCGGTCGATGACTGAACTTTTAGGTAATTCATCTGAAAGCTCTCATCATTAGCTCTAAAATAATTGTCAATTACTCATCCACTCATCGGTTCATTCATCCTTCGGTACAGAGTGAATGCAGTTACCAGACATGCAGCGAGCATGTGGAGTATGATGAAACTGAAATTTAGGAAGATAAGGATATTGGTTCATAATCTCATGACAAACTCCAGGTATGTAAATAAGAATCAAAACCCACGGGGCTTCCCTGGCAGTCCAGTGTTAAAGACTTTGCCTTCCAATGCAAGGTATGCAGGTTTGATCCTTGGTTGGGCAACTAAGATTCCACATGCCTTGTGGCCAAAAAAAGACTAATCATAACGCAGAAGCAATATTGTAACAAATTCAATAAAGGCTTTAAAAATGGTCCACATCAAAAAAAAAAAAAATCCAGTAGAAAGCATGCCAGCTGGTCAATAGGGCAACATCCCATGCAGGATTACTGAAAATCCTAGACATGCAGACATAATTATTCACTATTTTTCCTATCAAATACCAAGCAGGATTTTTGTTATTTCATAGCTTTTCTAAGCAGCAGAAAAATAAATTGGTTGTAGCCATTGTCACTTTTATTTTGACATTTTTAAAATAGTTTGAATTGTTGTGGATTTATAGTGATATGAATGGAATGTATTTTCACAAATAATTCTGTATACATGGCTTTCCATATCACACCTTAAAATTTTATTTAAGGTGTAAATGTAATGTAAATCTACTAATGTAAATCATCATTCTCATTCTTAGAACAGTAAGACTTGAATGAGTCCATCGCTTTAGGGTAAAAAGCCTATATTTTGGATAACTATAAGGTCAAATGAGCTCATGGCAAGAAAGTAATTGATGTTACAATCTATATTGATGGATAATTCAGTTCCTTTATCAAATGAAATATCAAGTAGTTCCCCAAAAATTAAACAGCTGCATAAGTTTATTTAAACCATAAGTAATGAATAAAAATAGTTTTACTACTTGTTAGAAAATTACTAGGTACTCTTTAAATGTTTAAATAATCCCTATAGATTAAGACAAAATATATCTTTCTAAATTTCTGAAAGACAGCTCCTTAACCAACCTTACAAATTTGCCTAATATGAGAGTCATGTTTGAATGAATACATTACAGAGCAAGGCAAACAATGTTTCCGGTGTTTTTTTTTTTGTTTAACCAAGGTGAACCAAGTCAGTGCCCCTCTGATCACAGCCAACCAGCAGTCAAGTTGGGCCCACAGAGTGAGTTTATTTTTGTGTTGTGTGTGTCTTTCAGGGTTTGTTACTAGAAGATTATACATACATATCTCTATTTCTGACTTGCCTTCCTTTTTTCATAAATGTTGAATATATATCTGGCTGTGCCACACAGCTTGAGGGATCTTAGTTCCCCAACCAGGGATTGAACCTGGCCCCTGGTAGTGGCAGCATGGAGTCCGAGCCACTGGACCGCCAGGGAATTCCCTCTGCCTTCGATACACTGAAAATCTGACCACACCTATAATTTCATACTGTAAAGTATGGCAACATGAAGTCTTTCTGTTCCCTTGAGATGGGCATATACACTCTATCTTGCCACAGGCAGCTTACTCATTAATTTACTGTCAGGCCTCCATAGGTGTGTAAATTTATAATTCCTACTGTTGAAGGTAAGATGTCTTAGTCTGCTCCCACTTCTGTAAGAAAATACCCTAGGGACTTCCCTGGTGGTCCAATGGTTAAGGCCTCACCTTGCAAGGCAGGGGGCGCAGGTTCAGTCCCTGGTCGAGGAGCTAAGATCCTATATGGGTCATGGTCAAAAAATGAAAACAGAAGCAACACTGTAACAAATCCAATAAAAAGCTTTTAAATGGTCAACATAAAAAAAAAAATCTTAAAAAAGAAAATACCCTAGTCTGGGTGGTGTCCACAACAAAGGGTAATTTCTCTTGTGTTGTCTGGAGACTCCACATGTGAAATCATGATGTGGACAGGTCCAGTGCTGTGAGACTGGAAGAGAGTGAGAGCCTCTCTTCCTCGAAGTAGACGGCCTTCTAATTGCAGTGTCCTCACGGCTGAGGAAAGGTCTGTCTTCACCCTCTAATATGGTCACTAACCCCACTGTGACAGCTTCACCCCAAGACCCCATCCAAGTCCAGTGGTATCCCAAAGGCTCTGCCTTCAAACACCATCACACGGATTAGGGTCTCATCATATGCATTCTGGGCTTTCCTAGTGGCTCAGACTGAAAAGGAAAGATATAAGCATCTGAATGCAGAGTTCCAAAGAATAGCAAGGAGAGATAAGAAAGCCCTCTTCCCTGATCAATGCAAAGAAATAGAGGAAAAGAACAGAATGTGAAAGACTAGAGATCTCTTCAAGAAAATTAGACACATCAAGAGAACATTTCATGCAAAGATGGGCTCGATAAAGGACAGAAATGGTATGGACCTAACAGAAGCTGAAGATATTAAGAAGAGGTGGCAAGAATACACAGAACTATACAAAAAAGATCTTCATGACCCGGATAATCACGATGGTGTGATCACTCATCTAGAGCCAGACATTCTGGAATGTGAAGTCAAGTGGGCCTTAGAAAGCATCACTATGAACAAAGCTAGTGGAGGTGATGGAATTCCAGTAGAGCTGTTTCAAATCCTGAAAGATGATGCTGTGAAAGTGCTGCACTCAATACGCCAACAAATTTGGAAAACTCAGCAGTGGCCACAGGACTGGAAAAGGTCAGTTTTCATTCCAATTCCAAAGAAAGGCAATGCCAAAGAATGCTCAGACTACCGCACAACTGCACTTATCTCACACGCTAGTAAAGTAATGCTCAAAATTCCCCAAGCCAGGCTTCAGCAATACATGAAACATGAACTCCAAGGCAGAGGAACCAGAGATCAAATTGCCAACATCTGCTGGATTGTGGAAAAAGCAAGAGAATTCCAGAAAAACATCTATTTCTGCTTTATTGACTATGCCAAAGCCTTTGACTGTGTGGATCACAATAAACTGTGGAAAATTCTGAGAGATGGGAATACCAGACCACCTAACTTGCCTCTTGAGAAATGGGAATGCAGGCCAGGAAGCAACAGTTAGAACTGGACATGGAACAACAGACTGGTTCCAAATAGGAAAAGGAGTATGTCAAGTCTGTATATTGTCACCCTGCTTATTTAACTTACATGCAGAGTACATCATGAGAAACACTGGACTGGAAGAAGCACAAGCTGGAATCAAGATTGCCGGGAGAAATATCTATAACCTCAGATATGCAGATGACACCACCCTTATGGCAGAAAGTGAAGAGGAACTAAAAAGTCCTTGATGAAAGTGAAAGAGGAGAGTGAAAAAAATTGGCTTAAAGCTCAACATTCAGAAAACGAAGATCACGGCATCCGGTCCCATCATTTCATGGGAAATAGAAGGGGAAACAGTGAAGATAGTGTCAGACTTTATTTTGGGGTGGGGGAGGGGCTCCAAAATAACTGCAGATGATGATTCCAGCCATGAAATTAGAAGATGCTTACTCTTTGGAAGAAACGTTATGACCAACCTAGATAGTATATTCAAAAGCATAGACATTACTTGGCTGACTAAGGTCCATCTAGTCAAGGCTATGGTTTTTTCAGTGGTCATGTATGGATGTGAGAGTTGGACTGTGAAGAAGGCTGAGCGCCAAAGAATTGATGCTTTTGAACTGCGGTGTTGGAGAAGACTCTTGAGAGTCCCTTGGACTGCAAGGAGATCCAACCAGTCCATTCTGAAGGAGATCAGCCCTGGGAATTCTTTGGAAGGAATGATGCTGAAGCTGAAATTCCAGTACTTTGGCCACCTCATGCGAAGAGTTGACTCATTGGAAAAGACTCTGATGCTGGGAGGGATTGGGGGCAGGAGAAGAAAGGGACGACAGAGGATGAGATGGCTGGATAGCATCATTGACTCAATGGACGTGAGTCTGAGTGAACTCCGGGAGTTGGTGATGGACAGGGAGGCCTGGCGTGCTGCAATTCATGGGGTCACAAAGAGTTGGACACTACTGAGCAACTGAACTGAACTGAACTGAACAGACTGTAAAGAATCTGCCTGCAATACAGGAGACCTAGGTTCAATCCCTGAGTCAGGTAAATCCCCTGAAGAATGAATCAGCTCCCCCACTCCAATACTTGAGTCTGGGAAATTCCATGGACAGAGGAGCCTGGTGATCTCAAAGAGTCAGAGACAACTGAGTGATTAACATTTTCACTTTCATATAATTTGGGGGAAGCACAAACATTTAGTCCAAAGCTCATGCGCATGCAGGCGTGATCAGTCAACTCTTCACAACCCCGTGGATTATAGCCCGCCAGTTTCCTCTGTTTGTGTGATTTTTCAGGATTAGAGTGGGTTGTCGTTTCCTCCTCAAGAGGATCTTCCCGATCCAGGGATCAAGCCCATGTCCCCTGTCTTCTGCATTGGCAGGTGGATTCTTTACCACTTGCCAATGCCACCTGAGAAGCCAATTCATAGCACAAGCTATGCAGATAGGCAGATGCCAAAGTCCAAAGCCTTTTTTTTTTCCCATTTACCCATTGGATATAATTAGGTCTTATACTTCTTATGCGTGGAAGCTATCTATGTGGTGTATTCAGAGTGAATGGAAACCTCATGCTACATAGCTGAATCCCTGCATTACCTGGAAAACCTCAGCACCACCCACTGAGCTGTGTATGTGAGTTGGCAAATGGCTTCTGATTTTTTTTTTTTTTCTCATTTAACTTAGGCTATCAAGATTTTCCTGGAGTAGGAAGTGGGAACCCACTCCAGTAATCTTGCCTTAAAGATACAATGGACAGAGGAGCCATAGTGGGCTGCAGGTCATTGGGGGTGGACAGAGTTCGACGTGACTGAGCACACACACATACACATCAAGGCTTTCCATGCTTGGTTTAAATGGGATCTACCGTTTAGGTACAGAGAAGGCAATGGCACCCCACTCCAGTACTCTTGCCTGGAAAATCCCGTGGATGGAGGAGCCTGGTGGGCTGCAGTCCATGGGGTCACTGAGAGTTGGACATGACTGAGCGATTTCACTTTCACTTTTCACTTTCATGTGTTGGAGAAGGAAATGGCAACCCACTCCAGTATTCTTGCCTGGAGAATCCCAGGGATGGGGGAGCCTGGTGGGCTGCCATCTATTGGGTCACACAGAGTCTTACACGACTGAAGCAACTTAGCAGCAGCAGCAGTTAGATAAATCTATTAGAGTGACAAATTTGTTAAAAACAAGAGTACGTACTAAGCCACCTCAGTGGTGTCCGCTTCTGAGATCCCATGGACTGTAGCCCACCATTCTACCCATGGGATTTTCCAGGCAAGAATACTGGAGTGGTTTGCTAGTTCCTTCTCCAGGGGATCTTTTCGACCCAGGAATCAAGCCCATGTCTCTTATGTCTCCTGCATTGGCAGGCAGACTCTACACTAGAAGCAAGAATAACAAAATATGTCTTATTCTATTTCATGAAGACTAGTTATGAAATACTCTTAAGTAATTTTAGCTGTCCCCATCTTAACTGAGTGATTTAGATGTTAATACTCAATTTGTAAGGATTTCTTTCTTCAAAAAATACAATTATTTCAATTATGTCCAATATATTTTTCCATACTTGTAACATATGATCTTTATATTCCTAAATTCCACTTCTTATACTGAATTTGTTATTTTTGCTTTTGGCTTAAAAATAAGAAAACTTGTTGAACATTAATGAGACTCATAGAAACCATTGTTACAATACTACAGTTTTATATTTTACTCACACATCTATAAACAGTATTGGAAGTATAATAATGCAATTAAACTAAAGGCAATATTTTTAAAGCCTTTGAAGCATAAAATTTTTAATTTGGGGATAAGATACATTAAATCCCTTTAAATTAATACATTTAAAGAGTATTTAAAGCAGCTCTTAATATGTCATGCATGAGTGTACTGTTTGTACAAGACCCATTATTGAAGGACCCCCTTGTGTCTTCTAAAGAAATGTTTATAAATTCAGATATTTTCAGAAATATTAGCATTTCCTTTTTATAGTAGAATATGGATCATAGTCATTGAAGTCTACCCAAATCTATCAATCTCTTAATAGATATAAATCTACATCTACAGATTTTTCTTTCTATAGTTTTTTTTCCCCCCAAATCATGTGAAGGATTCCAAAGACATATACCATCAATAAATTTAAGATATTGGGATTCACTTTCACCTGTTCATTTGTTGGTCTGAAGAAACAGAAGACTGTAGGAGGCACATACATATCAGCTACATCACATCTCATTTGTTGGAAAGAATGTCATGGTTAAAATTGAACAAAATTGCTCTGAAAAAGCATCTTGCAAAGAAAGCAGATAACTGTCCCTATATAAATTATCTAAATTGAATGCTTCCTGCTGCCTAAATTTAGGTAATCGTCGTCAGATGAACAGATCAAATTTAAGGGGAAAAAAAATTACGTGTGAAATACTCATTTCAAAAAAAAAAAAAGTAAGAACCTAGCAACTGCCCTAACTGTCTGGACTTAGTATAAAAGTTAATCAGGAATCTGGAAAGAAACAGATGTAAAAGAATGCCAAACATACATTCTCCCACACTTCTGATTAACTGAGCTGAAGATGCAGGTATTGGGAGATGTCACTTTTCCACCATTCTTTAAGTCCATTAAGTACTGATTGTGAAAGGTTTTCTTTTTTCCTTCTTCTTCTGGCAGTTTTGTCAGGAAAGAAGAGAAAAAAAAAACACAAAACCCCTTTCTTCCTACCCGTTCTGACAGAAGACACAAAAGCCCTGAACTGGGAGTGGGGCAACGTGTCCACATCCTTTCAGCAGAGAGCTTTTATTTTCCCCCGGTCAACAGGAACTCAGGCCCTTTTTGAAACTTATTGTCCCCCGCTAAGACCCCTGTGAAAGGCAACAGATGTTACTAAGATTAAACCAGCCTGTCCACTATCCTGTTTCATTTTTCAAGGAAGAAAAAAAGAGAGCCAGCGAGAGAAAGGAGACCGAGCCTCGCCTGACATCGGCCTGCACTTGAGCAGGTCCGCTTGCTCACGCTCGGCCGGCGCGCAGACAGGGCTGCGCCCGCCTATTCAGCCCGAGGTCACTCCTGACGCGCTCCTCAGCGGGCCTCACGCCTTTCACAGGAGCAGCTGCCTCGATTGCCAGAACAAATTGAGGTGATTCAGGCCACCAGCGGGGCATAACTATAACTTCCATTCACTAGGAAGGGAGGGAAGCGTTCAAAGCAGACCAACTGGGGTTGCCCACAATAAACCGTGGGATTAGATTTGATACACTGGATATTAAGACACGGTCGTATTGAAAAGTGGGCCATAATGACATAAGAAAGCACAAGATAGCTATGAGTGACAATAAGGAAACAGAACTTGGGCATTTATTAAGTTACAGCTAATTATCGAAGGCCCTATGTGTCTGTGTCCTCCTGTGTGTGCCTGTTCAGTCCTGTCTGACTCTGCGATCCCGTGGACCCTAGCCAGCCGGGGTCCTCTGTCCATGGAATTTTCCAGGCAAGAATACTGGAGTGGGTTGCCATTTCCTGCTCCAGGGTCTTCCTGATATCTGAGGAATTCTCATCATCCCCTAGGTAGACAACAAAATCCTCAGGTGCACTTGACTCCTATGGAAGGTTGACAACATTTATTAAACAAAACATCTGTTGAACCAGGAAGTGATCTGAAGCAAAGTGATGGTTAGACAAAACTCGAGAGATGATCCTCCGATTTAAGCATGGAATTATATGAGTTGCTTAAAACTACTAAGATAGAATTATTCCAAAATAAAGCAGGAAAGGAAAATGTGTTCAAATGACAATAGAAATTCATTACATAAAAAGCAGCAAGAACGTGAACATCACTCAGTCGTGTCCAACTCTTTGAGAGTCCATGGATAGTCCATGGAATTCTCCAGGCCAGAATACTGGAGTGGGTAACCTTTCCCTTCTCCAGGGGATCTTTCCAACCCAGGGATCGAATTCAGGTCTCCCACATTGCAGGCAGATTCTTTACTAGCTGAGCCACTAGGGAAGCCCAAGGATACTGGAGTGGATAGCCTATCCTTTCTGCATTAAATCTTCCTGACCCAGGAATTGGGGTCTCCTGGATTGCAGGCAGATTCTTTACTAACTGAGCTATGAGAGAAGCGGAAAAAGCAGCATGAATTGATATAAGGATTTTCTCATTTTTAAACAGGGCCTTTGAATTTTTAAAAGGACCTCTTTCAAAGATCCCCTATTTATGTTAAAAATAAAATGTCCCTAGTCCATCCAGAAAGATAATATCAAGCAAACATTATTTAAGAATAGATGAGGTTCTTTTTCTTCTTTGATGAAATTATATTTCTTAAATTGCAAGTGTCAATTCCACATTTTTTAGTTCCCAACCTGTATGATTGTGTTAAATTTCAGGATAATCATTTCCTGAGTCCCATTCAATCACAGACCACCCATTCATAGGTAGTGGTGAGATTTGTGCATGTTAGGATTTTTGCTTCAGAGTATTTCTTCTCTTACCCCACTAGAACTGCAGTTATAGAGAGCAGGTAATATTCTTTGTTTATATTTGAAGAACTTAGAATAGAATTTTACATAGCATAGGATCTCATACAGTAAATGAATTATGGTTAAACATTAATTTATACTACTTTAATATGTAAAACATCACCAAAAATAAACAAATACAAATATAGGAAAGACATTGCAACTTGTCCAGTGTCATAAATAGAGTAACATACTTTTCAAACAAGATAGTCATGTCCTAAATTACAAGGGGCAACTTATTTTGTTAGTGAGAACTCATTGGCCTTTGCTTTGCCAATGTGAACATTGACCTTTAAGTGAATTCCACAGTCATTTGAATAGGGATGGACTCCTATTTCTGAAAGGATGATCTAAATTTTCAGTGGTATTTAATACAGAACTCTTTCTTCCATGTGGCCTCTATATTTTATTCCTCTGTGTAGCCTTTCCCCTGATGGGCAATTTATAGATTCTGCAACTCACTCCTTTCCTAATATATCTTAAAACTATCTCCATTCAAGAAATTATGTCCCTAACGTCCAAAATTCACATGGACTTTGGAATTTGGCCACTCGTTCCTCTGATGGGATAGATGCAATAGAAATTATTTCTTCAAGATATACATGCTATTAATAAGGCAGATGGGGAATGCTATCTCGGTTTGAAAAGTTAATTACCCTGCTGATACTAGTGCTAATAGTTCCGTAACAAATATAAATTCAGTGTATTGATCTGCTAGAGGGCAGTCCAGAGGGGTCTGGTACCACAATGAAATTTACAGTGAAATTAACAGCAAGGAAGTTAGTGCCTGACCATAAACTGTCACAGAAAATCAACAACAACATTTGGCATAGGGAAAATGGAGCCAATGGATATATCTGAGGGGGGGAAATAGTTTATTAATGAACTTCTCAAACCATTGGGGGCAATATAAACCATAAATAAAACAGTTTAAAAAAAACAGGTGACCTGAAAACAATGTATTAAACACTCACATGTACTTTTTTTTTTTTTTAAGAATAACATTCAAGGATTGGTAGCATGTTTAACCTGTTAACTTTAGGCAACAGGATGTGAATAAGAGAAAATGATCCTAGAGGTAATTAGACTTTCCTATGGGGAGCAGCACGTGCATCTACAGTCCACTGGCTGGACAGAATCACACCAGCTCTTCATCTTCATGCTTCAGGCAGAAACTGCTCGCCAGATGGGTCAGGAAGACATCCCCCCTCCATGGTACAGTATCGAGAAATTGTGTTGTGGGAACTTTATTTCTTTTAGTGCAACATCTGGTGTTAGCCCCTGGACGGAAAGTATCCTCTGTTCAGGATGGTAGCTCCTATTCTTTTCTCACTAAACAATTATTTATGCCAGTGGAAGACATATGATCTTTACCGTCATGGTATTATATTCAATTCTTAAAGAACTTCTTGAGTTTTCATTGATCGCCCAAAGGGTGATTCTTTGGAAGTATTAATTATCAATAGTTACTGAAATTTTATTTGTCTTTATTGAATCGTAATGATAATAGGGATACAGGTAAAGGATGAAAAATATCTGCAATGTCAATGTATGCAGCCAGGACTGGCAGCTGCCAAACAATATTGATCTTACTCTTGTTTGGGCATTTGTCAGACTACCTGGAGCTACACAAGGTCAAGATCCCAAATGCTCCTGGATGGAGTGTGTGTGGGGCTGGTGTGTATAAGTTTTGCGTCACTTATTCAAGAGGAAATCCCTGCCTGAACTGCCCTGCCCTCCTCCTTCCCAGGTCTGAAAATACTGTGTCCAGGGACATCTTAGAAGCTACATGGTAGATATGGTAGAACCCTTGTTTGTCTTTGACACTGGATGGTTTTGTAGCTCAGAACCTGCTGATCCTCCTTGAAACATCATCTGAAAGACAAGCAGACTTCTATCTTTTTGGTTCGTTTTTCTTTGAGTTCTCTCCATCATTGCAATTTGCCTACCTAAATGTGTCAACAATTTTTATTTTCGCATGTTCTATTTCTCTTTCATAGGAACTCGGAATCTCTAAATTGCTTATAAGGAAGCATAGTATGAGTGTATTCACTTTTAAACTTTAACGTTTGAAAGTGTATTAAATATATTAGGTAGGAAGTTAGGCATGAACAATGAGGAGTAGCATAGCCAAAAAACATTCCAGCTGACCTCTAAAGCCCACCTTAGACACACTCCAATACAGTCCCGAAGAGCTCATAGTATATATACTACGAAATAACGACACTGTTCTAAATCCAGTGCAAGTGTCCTAGCCTCACTGTGGATACAAACTACCCACAGGGACTTCTCCAACTCAAGTGACTTGTGTCCTTAAGTGACCTTGGGTAGCCTGGAGCCTATTAAGGGCTCATAAATATTCTACACATATTTAAATTTGATTATAACAGATTGAATTATGGGAAAAACATGCCCAATAGAGCCTGCTGTTATGTAACTTTCAACTGTCAATCAAGACCGTCAGCCCTTGAAAACCCCCACATGTCATCACGTAGGGAGTAGTGCCTTACTTGGCTTGGCCCACTTCTCCCTTGAGGTGTTCTTTCTTCAATAAACCTGCTTTTGCCATGGGTAAGACCTCAGATTCTTCTTTGTGTCTTTATCAAGAACCCAGGCCCACAAGAAAGGGGTCCTCCTCAACTCTCCTAACCAATAACAAATACAAATAACATTAAATTTAAATACATCCTATCCAATTTGTTTGAGTACCGCCTTGTTAAAGTCTTTTCCTTTCAAATGTGTTTCTACTAGACAGAGATGCTCTTAAAATCCCATCACTAAGCTGCCTGCTGCTGCTGCTGCTGCTGCTGCTAAGTCGCTTCAGTTGTGTCCAACTCTGTGTGACCCCATAGATGGCAGCCCACCAGGCTCCACTGCCCCTGGGACTCTCCAGGTAAGAACACTGGAGTGGGTTAGCATTTCCTTCTCCAATGCATGAAAGTGAAAAGTGAAAGTGAAGTCATGTAGTCGTGTCCGACTCTTAGCGACCCCATGGACTGCAGCCTACTAGGCTCCTCCGCCTGTGGGATTTTCCAGGCAAGAGTACTGGAATGGGGTGCTATTGCCTTCTCCGACTAAGCTGCCTGCTGCTGCTGCTGCTGCTGCGTCACTTCAGTCGTGTCCGACTCTGTGCGACCCCATAGACGGCAGCCCACCAGGCTCCTCTGTCCCTGGGAGTCTCCAGGCAAGAATACTGGAGTGGGTTGCCATTTCCTTCTCCGGACTAGGCAAATATTAAAAGTCACTAAAATTGGAAGACTCTTTACTTCAGAGACATCATTGTGTCTGTTAATATGTTAGAAGCCAAGATGTGGTGTACACACTTAATTCTTGTCTGTGACCTCTGTGATTTACATTGTTGGAGCCACTTATACTGGAGCTTCACTCTTGGATTTGATCTCAGTATTACATTTTATATAATCATTGCTATCGTGATGGAAAGCAACTTTAAATATGGAACTGATTTTTAAGCATCAGGAATTTGCTGTTGAGCCTAAAATTGTTTTTCTATATTTATTCACTCACATTTGTATGTTTTAACTTTAATTAATTCCAGTTTAAGAAATTTAAAATGTGATATTTGATTCCACATGATTTATAGCAGCTGTCTCATCTGTAAAGTGCACTCAGAGGAATCTTTTCCAGAAAATGAAGTCAGAACCCAGACATCTCACTTTGCTTATCATGGGGACTTCAGCTTGACTGTTCTCAGTGATGATCCCCAAGTAGAGATAATCAGGAGATAAAAAAAGAAATCTAGTGTAAAAATAGCACAGTGTTGGTTGTGGTGGTTTAGTCGCAAAGTCGTATCTGACTCTGTGACCCTATCAACTGTAGCCTGCCAGGCTCCTCTGTCTATGGGATTCTCCAGGCAGGAATAGTGGAGTGGGTTGCCATGCTCTCCTCCAGGGATATTCTGGACTCAGGGGTCAAACCCGCATCTCCTAGACTTCCGTCACTGCCCACATGCAGTACGAAATAGCATTTTCACTCTTGTCTGCCCTCTTTGGTCCTAACTTCCATCATCTAACTGCTGAGAGATAGCAGCAGGTTTCCATGAGCCCTGCTGTCCCTGTTCTTTGTATTGGCTCCTCTCTTTAATCCCTTCCCCTGCTGCTACTCATTTTTCTAAACTAGTTTGGATGTTGCCAATATCTTCTCAAAACATATAGGATACCCTTATTGTCGAAAAAGACGGGTCAGCATTCCTAGCCCGTGGCTTTCAGGACTCTTCATGCCCTGCCAAGTCCCACCCGGCAGCTCCATCCACAAGTACACGCCACTGCCTGTATTGACTACTTTTTATTCCCTGAACATGGCCACATTTTTATGCCAATTAACTTTGCTCAGACTGTGTGCTCTCCTACTGTATTAAAACCCCACACGACCTTTAAGTCTCTATTCAAATGTTATTTCTTTCATAAACCCTGCTCTGAACCCCCTTGTAAGAACTCTTTCTCCAGCAAGTCCACAGCACAGCATTGGTTTCCTGATACAACACCCATGCCTTGATGCTTTATGTTCACGTCTCTTCCTTCCCCATCAACCATCAGGACAGCCGTCTTGACACAGTGACCGTGGGTAACTTGGAACACAACTTTTTACATGTGTTTTCAGTAAATGTTAGCTGAGCAGATTATCGTCAGGATCGGAAAGGGAGCCACACTGACTTCAGACATTTTTGCCCCTGGGCTTTCAATCTGTCTGTGAATAATTAAAAGATCTATTGACCTTCTAATCCTGGGAAATCAAGGAGATGGTTAATCAGGATTAAAGGAACACTGGAGTTAAGGGAGGCATCACTCATTCAACCTGGAAAGCTCCTCCTAGTCAACAGTATGAGTTACTGCACACCAGTGGGCCAGACTTCTGTAAGACCCAAAGATTCCTTTTATATTAAATGGTTTAGAATGATCATTTAATATTCTGGAATAAAGTTCTAGATAATAAACTATTATGCCATTTGAAGCAATATAGATGGACCCAGAGATTATTACACTAAGTGAAATAAATCTGAAAGAGAAAGACAAATACCGTATGTTATCACTTATATTTGGAGTCTAAACTATGGTACAAATGAACCTTTCCACAACAGAAACAGACTCATAGGCATAGGGACCAGGTGTGAGGTTGCCAAAGGAGAAGGGCGGAACGAGAGGAATAGACTGAGAGTGTATGATTAGCAAATGCAAACTGTCTACATTAAGAGTGGGTAGAAAACAAGGTCTACCATACAGCACGAGGACCTATATCCAAACTCCTGGTATAAATCAAAATGGAAAAGAACATAAAACGGAATGGGCAACATATATGTGTATAAGTCACTTTGCTGTACAGCATAAATTAACACAACACTGTAAATCAAAACTATACTTCAATTTAAAAAAATATCGATAATAAACCTCTCTACACATTTACAATGACTAAAAAAAAAATCAGTATATTGCTCCAACAGAAAAATAAAGGAGATAAAGCAATTTATGTTACTAACTACAACAGTTGTTTAGTTCCTAAGTCGTATCTGACTCCTTTGCGACTCTGTGAATGGTAGACCAGCAGGCTCCTCTGTCCATGGGGATTCTCCAGGCAAGAATACTGGAGTGGGTTGCCATTTCCTTCTCCAGGGGATCTTCCCAAGCCAGGGATCAAACCTGGAACTCCTACATTGGCAGGTGAACTTCCAGTATTCTTGCCTGGAGAATCCCATGGATGGAGAAGCCTGGTAGGCTACAGTTCACGAGGTCACAAAGAGTCAGACACGACTAAGCGACTTCACCTTCAGCTTCACCTTACCTGCCTCATGATGAAGTTTAAGAGGCAACGCTTAGAAGTGGAAATGGAACAATAGACTGGTTCCAAATTTGGAAATGAGTACATCAAGGCTATATATTGTCACTTTGCTTATTTAACTTATATGCTGAGTACATCATATGAAAACTGAGTTGGATGAAGCACTGGCTGGAGTCAAGATTGCCGGGAGAAATATCAATAACCTCAGATATTCAGATGACACTACCCGTATGGCAGAAAGCAAAGAGGAACTGAAGAGCTTCTTTGAAAGTGGAAGAAGAGAGTGAAAATGCTGGCTTAAAACTCAACATTCAACAAAGTTGGATGAAGCACTGGCTGGAGTCAAGATTGCCGGGAGAAATATCAATAACCTCAGATATTCAGATGACACTACCCGTATGGCAGAAAGCAAAGAGGAACTGAAGAGCTTCTTTGAAAGTGGAAGAAGAGAGTGAAAATGCTGGCTTAAAACTCAACATTCAACAAATGAAGATCATAGTGTCCAGTCCCATCACTTCATGACCAATAAATGGGGGAACAATGATAACAATAGCAGACTTTATTTTCTTGGGCTCCAAAATCACTGCAGATGGTGACTGCAGCCATGAAATTAAGACACTTGCTCCTTAGAAGAAGAGCTATGACCAAGCTAGACAGCATAATTATAAAGCAGAGACATTACTTTGCTGACAAATGTCCATCTAGTCAAAGCTACGGTTTTCCCAGTAGTCATGATGGGATGTGAGAGTTGAACTATAAAGAAAGCTGAGCACTGAAGAATTGATTCTTTTGAACTGTGGTGTTGGAGAAGACTCCTGAGAGGTCCTTGGACTGCAAGGAGATCCAACCAGTCAATCCTAAAGGAAATCAGTCCTGAGAGTTCATTGGAAGGACTGATGGTGAAGCTGAAATGCCAGTACTTTGGCCACCTGATGCACAGAACTGACTGACTGGAAAATACCTTGATGCTGGGAAAGATTAAAGGCAGGAGGAGAAGGGGAGGACAGAGAATGAGATGGTTGAATGGCATCACTGACTCAATGGCCATGAGTTTGAGCAAGTTCTTGGAGTTGGTGATGGACAGGGAGGCCTGATGTGCTGTTATTCATGGGGTCTCAAAGAGTCAGACACAAGTGAGCTACTGAACTGAATTGAACTGAGGATCAACTAAAGATGGAATGACCAGGGCAAAGTAGTAAAAATGAGGCATTAACTCTAAAGATTGTAGGGGAGAAATATCACTACCCTGAATTTCTTCCACTCCTTCAGGTTTTACTTGCATAAAGTGTGTATATGACCCCAGAGAGCTAGAAGTCACCAGTTTCTCCTTCCTTATTCAGTTCATCCCTAAATGTTAACACAATGATGTCTCCTAACTAGAGTGGATCCTGGTCATGAAAGTGTCAATAAATATTCTTTTATTGGTAAGCCAGTCCTCCATACCTATTAAAATGTAAATGAAAAGTATGAATGTCCTGAAGCCACAGTGATAGTACTTACACCTAGTGTACACCCTGGAGAAATATGTACACATATATACTAGGACATACATAGAAAATATTCAGTGTTGTATGGTTTGAATGAAAAGACATTGGAAATAGTCTAAGTAACATGCAGAAGGAATGGGATAGACTAAGATAAACTATGGTGAAGGTGAAGGTGAAGTTGCTCAGTCGTTTCCTACTGGTCATGAAAGTGTCAATAAATATTCTTTTATTGGTAAGCCAGTCCTCCATACCTATTAAAATGTAAATGAAAAGTATGAATGTCCTGAAGCCACAGTGATAGTACTTACACCTAGTGTACACCCTGGAGAAATATGTACACATATATACTAGGACATACATAGAAAATATTCAGTGTTGTATGGTTTGAATGAAAAGACATTGGAAATAGTCTAAGTAACATGCAGAAGGAATGGGATAGACTAAGATAAACTATGGTGAAGGTGAAGGTGAAGTCGCTCAGTCGTTTCCTACTCTTTGCGACCCCATGGACTGTAACCTACTAGGCTTCTTTGTCCATGGGATTCTCCAGGCAAGAATACTGGAGTGGATTGCCATTCCCTTTTCCAGGGGATCTTCCCAACCCAGGGATCGAACCCGGGTCTCCCGCACTGGAGGCAGACACTTT
Organism: Madoqua kirkii; assembly: GCA_006408675.1. Lineage (NCBI taxonomy): Eukaryota > Metazoa > Chordata > Mammalia > Artiodactyla > Bovidae > Madoqua > Madoqua kirkii. The sequence goes on along the minus strand of SJYC01149223.1, from coordinate 13,404 downwards.
AACCTCTGAGCCAGTGTTAAGATTATACTATGGTAGGTCCCTATAATACTATACATCAGCGAAAAAGAATGTGATAGTGCTCCAGAGCTCTTTGTTTCTCTGTGGCAGGGACTCCAGAATAATCTTAATAAACAAATTTTCTGGATAGTATGCATAGTGTGCTATTTAGGTAAAAATGCATGTATATGTGTGTAATCATATATTAAAAATTTTAGAACAATACACAGTAAATTAATAATAGTGATTACTTCACAAGTGGAGGGAAGTTATGATGGGACAGATGAGGTGACCAGAGGAACTTGGGCCTATGCATGTTCAGTGGCTCAGTTGTGTCCGACTCTGTGATCCTATGGACTATAGCTCACAAGCCTTCTCTGCTCATGGGATTTCTTGGACAGGAATACTGGACTGAGTTGCATTTCCTTCTCCAGAATCTTCCCAACCAAGCGATTAAACCTACATCTCCTATGTCTCCTGCATTGGCAGATGGGTTCTTTATGACTAGCACCACCTGGGAAACCTGTAAAAATACTATCAGAATTATTGTGTGGATGTCTTCAGATTTTATTGTAAAATTGTAGATAAACACGTATATAAATGAAATACTAAATAAGTCCCAAATGTTTACCCCTCTTTGCCATATCTTCACTCCTAGGTGCCTTTCAAAATAGAAAATACCAGATTCTTTTTAGCAAATGTTATATAGAAAAATATATTAATTTATTTTCATGTACTAACTCATTTCAGTTCAGTTCAGTCGCTCAGTCGTGTCTGACTCTTTGCGACCCCATGAATCACAGCACACAAAGCTTTCCTGTCCATCACCAACTCCTGGAGTTCACTCAGATTCATGTCCTTCGAGTCAGTGATGCTATCTCATCCTCTGTTGTCCCCTTCTCTTCCTGCCCCCAATCCCTCTCAGCATCAGAGTCTTTTCCAATGAGTCAACTCTTCGCATGAGGTAGCCAAAGTACTGGAGTTTCAGCTTTAGCATCATTCCTTCCAAAGAAATCCCAGGGTTGATCTCCTTCAGAATGGACTGGTTGGATCTCCTTGCAGTCCAAGGGACTCAAGAGTCATTTGCAACACCACAGTTCAAAAGCATCAATTTTTCGGCGCTCAGCCTTCTTCACAGTCCAACTCTCACATCCATGCATGACCACAGGAACAAGCATAGCCTTGACTAGACGGACCTTAGTCAGCAAAGTAATGTCTGTGCTTTTGAATATGCTATCTAGTTGGCCATAACTTTTCTTCCAAGGAGGAAGCATCTTTTCATTTCATGGCTGCAATCACCATCTGCAGTGATTTTGGAGCCCCCAAAATAAAGTCTGACACTGTTTCCAATGTTTCCCCATCTATTTCCCATGAAGTGATGGGACCAGATGCCATGATCTTCATTTTCTGAATGTTGAGCTTTAAGGCAACTTTTTACTCTCCTCTTTCACTTTCATCAAGCGGCTTTTTAATTCATCTTTGCTTTCTGCCATAAGGGTGGTGTCATCTGCATATTTGAGGTTATTGATGTTTCTCCCAGCAATCTTAATTCTGGCTTGCGTTTCTTCCAGTCCAGCATTTCTCATGATGTACTCTGCATAGAAGTTAAATAAGCAAAGTGACAATATACAACCTTAATGGATTTCTTTTCCTATTTGGAACCAGTCTGTTGTTCAGCATAAAGTGTGTTGCCATTAAATTTTTTTTTTTTGGAAATAAATAAATTTACAAATTAAATTTGGTTCCTAAGTTTTATGGAGAACGTTTAGTGTTTTCCCATACACTTCTGGCATGCAGATATATGTCCTAAATAAAAGTGAACTGCAATACAAATATAAATATTGATGTGAGATGGACAGTATTATTTAGCTTTCTTCTCCCAGAGGGACATAAAAGTGTCCATGTCAAGCTTAGACAGGAAAATTCCCATTATCTCAATAGTAAAGGAAACATAGTCCTAGATGTTGATGCTTTCTAGTGCTTTCAAGTGCACAACAGTAAAATCAAGACTCTTCCGACCATGCAGATAAAATAGCCAAATATTTAGATGAGGAATAAAGCTGTTAGACAGATATTTGTTCATTTTCAAATATCTAAATGAATAATGGCTTTAAAAAAATTCATGCATTGAATAAAATTGGGTGAATAGAGATGTTCATTTCAGTTCAGTCACTCAGTCATGTCTGACTCTTTGCAACCCCATGAATACCAGGCCTCCCTGTCCATCACCAACTCCCGGAGTTTACCCAAACTCATGTCCATTGAGTCAGTGATGCCATCTAACCATCTCATCCTCTGTCACCCTCTTCTTCTTCTGCCCTCAATCTTTCCCAGCATCAAAGTCTTTTCAAATGAGTCAGCTCTTTGCATTGGGTGGCCAAAATATTGAAGTTTCAGCTTCCAATATATGTCCTTCCAATTAACACCCAGGACTGATCTCAATTAGGATGGACTGATTGGATCTCCTTATAGTCCGAGAGACTCTCAAGAGTATTCTCCAATACCACAGTTCAAAAGCATAAATTCACACTCATCCTTCTTTATAGTCCAACTCTCACATCCATACATGACTACTGGAAAAACGATAGCCTTGACTTGACGGACCTTTGTTGACAATAGTACATAAAATAATAATGGCACATAATAATGATAACAAGTATTTGGTATGTTTTCAATAGTGTATTAATTTCCCTACATACCTAAACCTTATGGAAGTGCTACTATTTATCTGGGACTTCTCTGGTGGCTTAGAAGTGAAGAATAGGCCTGCCAAGGCAGGAGATGCAGGTTTGATCCCTGGGTCAGGAAGATACCCCAGAGAATGAAATGGCAACCCACTCCAGTATTCTGTCTGGTAAATCACTCGGACAGAAGGAGCCTGGCGGGCTACAGTCCATGGAGTCACAAAGAATTGGTCGTGACTTAGTAACTAAAAAACAACTAGTTATTTAGAGAAAATATTAGATCCATTAAAAAAAAAAGGTACCATTTAGTTTCAGAGAGATTTAATAGGTTGGCCCAGGATAGCATGTGCAATATCATAGGCACATTTTCCCTCACAGCACTTAGCAGTAAAGTACATTGTATGTTTATTTTTATTTTTTTTTCAATTAATTTGTTTTGATTGGAGCATAATTACTTTACAATATTGTGATGGTTTGGCCATATACCAACATGAATCAGCCACAAGTACACATGTGTAACTCCATCCTGAAAACCCCTCCCACCTCCCTCCATCCTATCCCTCTGGGTTGTCCCAGAGCACTGGCTTTGGGTGTCCTGCTTCATGCATCAAACTTGTACTGGTCAACTGTTTTACATATGAAAATGTACATGGTTCAGTGCTGTTCTCTCAAATCATCCCACCCTCACCTTCTCCCACTGAGTCCAAAAGTCTGTTCTTTACATCTGTGTCTCCTTTGTTGCCCTGCATGGAAGATCATTGGTAACGTCTTTCTAAATTCCATATATATATACATTAATATACAGTGCTTGTCTTTCTTTTCCTGACTTACTTCACTCTGTATAATAGGCTCCAGGTTCATCTACTTCATTATAACTGACTCAAATGCATTTTTTTTACTAGCTGAATAATATTCCATTGTGTATATGTACTACAGCTTCCTTATCCATTCATCTGCCAATGGACATCTAGGTTGCTTTCATGTCCTAGATATTGTAAATAGTGCTGCAATGAACACTGGGATACATGTCTCATTCAGTTCTGGTTTCCTAAGGGTGTATGCCCAGCAGTGGAATTGCTGTGTCATATGGCTGGTCTATTCTGAGTTTTAAAAGAATCTCCATACTGTTCTCCATGGTGGCTGTACCAGCTTGCATTCCCATCAACAGTGTAAAAGGGTTCCCTCTTCTTTCACATCTTTACCAGCATTTATTGTTTCTGGACTTTTGTGATGATGGCCATTCTGACCAGCGTGAGGTGATATCTTACTGCAGTTTTGATTTGCATTACTCTAATAATGGGCAAAATCATGCAAAATGTTGAACTAGATAAAGCACAAACTAGAATCAAGATTGCAGGGAGAAATATCAATAACCTCAGATACGCAGATGACACCTCCCTTGTGGCAGAAAGTGAAGAGGAACTAAAGAGCCTCTTGATGAAAGTGAAAGAGGAGAGTGAAAAACCTGGCTTAGAACTCAACATTCAAAAAACGAAGACCATGACATCCGGTCCTATAACTTCATGGCATACAAAAGTGAAAACAATAGAAACAGTGACAAACTTTATTTTCTTGGGCTCCAAAATTACTGCAGGTGGTGACAGCAGCCATGAAATTAAAAGAAACTTGTTCCTTAGATGAAAACCTATGAGAAACCTAGACAGCATATTAAGAAGCAGAGGCATTAGTTTAGTAATAAATGTCCATATAGACAAAGCTATGGTTTTTCCAGTAGTCATGTATCGATGTGAGTTGGAATATAAAGAAAGCTGAGCACCAAAGAGTTGATTCTTTTGAACTGTGGTATTGGGGAACACTCTTGAGAGTTCTTTGTACTGCAAATCAGATAATCCTAAAGGAAAGCAGTCCTGAATATTTATTGGAAGGACTGATCTTGAAGCTGAAACTCCAATACTTGGGCCACCTGATGCAAAGAACTGCCTCCTTAGAAAAGATCCTGATGCTGGGAAAGGCAAGAGGAGAAAGGGATGACAGAGGATGAGGTGATTCAATGGCATCACTGACTCGATGGACCCTAGTTTGAGCAAGCTCAGGGTATTGGTGTTGGACAGAAAAGCCTGGTGTGCTACAGTCTATGGGGTTGCAAAGAGTCAGACATGACTTAGTGACTGAAGTGAATAATGAGTGATATTGAGCATCTTGTCATGTGTTTTTGGCCATCTCATGTTTTCTTTGGAAAAATGTCTCTTTAAGTCTTTTGCTCACTTTTTGATTGTGTTGTTTGTTTTTCTCTTATTGAAGTGTATGAGCTGCTTGTATATTTTGGAGATTAATTTTTTTGTCAGTTACTTTGTTTGCTAATATTATCTCCCATTCTGAGGGCTCTCTTTTCACCTTGCTTATACCTTCCTTCATTGGGCAAAAAGTTTAATAAGTCCAATTTGTTTATTTTTGTTTTTATTTCCATTACTTGGGGAGGTGGATCATAGAGGATGTGATGTGATTTATGTCAGAGAATGTTCTGGCTATGTTGTCCCCTAGATGTTTTATACTATCTGGTCATATTAGGTCTTTAATCCATTTTGAGTTCATTTTTGTGTATAGTTATAGTTTCATTCTTTTGACCATTCAGGTATGACCTAAATCAAATCCCTTATGATTATACAGTGGAAGTGAGATATACATTTAAGGGACCATATCTGATAGAGTGTCTGATGAACTATGGACGGAGGTTTGTGACACTGTACTGCAGACAGGGATTAAGACCATAGCCATGGAAAAGAAATGCAAAAAATCAAAATGACTGTCTGAGGAGGCTTTACAAATAGCTGTGAAAAGAAGAGAAGTAAAAATCAAAGGAGAAAAGAAAATATATAAACATCTGAATTCAGAGTTCCAAAGAATAGCAAGGAGAGATAAGAAAGCCTTCCTAGCGATCAATGCAAAGAAATAGAGGGAAACAGCAGAATGGGAAAGTCTAGAGACCCCTTCAAGAAAATTAGAGATACCAAGGGAACAATTTCATGCAAAGATGGGCTCAATAAAAAAACAGAAATTGTATGGACCTAACAGAAGCAGAATATAGTAAGAAGACGTGGCAAGAATACACAGAAGAACTGTACAGAAAAGATCTTCATTACCCAGATAATCACGAAGGTATAATCACTCACCTAGAGCCAAATATCCTGGAATGTGAAGTCAAGTGGGCCTTAGGAAGCATAACTACGAACAAAGCTAGTGGAGGTGATGCAATTCCCGTGGAGCTATTTCAAATCCTGAAAGACAATGCTGTGAAAGTGCTGCACTCAATATGCCAGCTAATTTGGAAAACTCAGCAGTGGCCACATGACAGGGAAAGGTCAGTTTTCATTTCAACTCCAAAGAAAGACAATGCCAAAGAATGCTCATACTACCCCACAACTGCACTCATCTCACATGCTAGTATGGAGAAGGCAATGACACCCCACTCCAGTATTCCTGCCTGGAAAATCCCATGGATGGAGGAGCCTGGTAGGCTACAGTACATGGGGTCACTGAAGGTCAGACACGACTGAACAACTTAATTTTCACTTTTCAGATTCATGCATTGGAGAAGGAAATGGTAACCCACTATAGTGTTCTTGCCTGGAGAATCCCAGGAATGGGAGAGCCTGGTAGGCTGCTGTCTATGGGGTCACACAGAGTCAAACACGACTGAAGTGACTTAGCAGCAGCAGCACATGCTAGTAAAGTAATGCTCAAAATTCTTCAAGTCAGGCTTCAGCAATACATGAACTGTGAACTTCCAGATGTTCAAGCTGATTTTAGAAAAGGCAGAGGAACCAGAGATCAAATGGCCAACATCTGTTTCTAGTAAAGTAATGCTCAAAATTCTTCAAGTCAGGCTTCAGCAATACATGAACTGTGAACTTCCAGATGTTCAAGCTGATTTTAGAAAAGGCAGAGGAACCAGAGATCAAATGGCCAACATCTGTTGGATCATCAAAAAAGCAAGAGAGTTCCAGAAAGAACATCTGTTTCTGCTTTATTGACTATGCCAAAGCCTTTGACTGTGTGGATCACAATAAACTGTGGAAAATTCTGAAAGAGATGGAATGCCAGAACACCTGACCTGCCTCTTGAGAAACCTATATGAAAGTCAGGAAGCAACAGTTAGAACTGGACATGGAACAACAGACTGGTTCCAAATAGGAAAAGGAGTACATTAAGATTGTATGTTGTCGCCCTGCTTATTTAACTAATATGCACAGTACATCATGAAAAACACTGGGCTGGAAGAAGCCAAGCTGGAATCAAGATTGTTGGGAAAAATATCAATAACCTCATATATGCAGATGGCACCACCCTTATGCCAGAAAGTGCAGGGGAACTAAAGGGCCTCTTGATGAAAGTGAAAGAGCAGAGTGAAAAAGTTGGCTTAAAGCTCAGCATTCAGACAACGAAGATCATGTCACCTGGTTCCATCACTTCATGGGAAATACATGGGGAAAGAGTGTCAGACTTTATTTTTTGGGGCTGCAAAATCACTGCAGATGGTGTTTGCAGCCATGAAACTAAAAGACACTTATCCTTTGGAAGAAAAGTTATGATCAACCTAGATAGCATATTAAAAAGCAGAGATATTACTTTGCCAAAAAAGATTCGTCTAGCCAAGGCTATGTTTTTTCCATTGATCATGTATGAATGTGAGATTTGGACTTAGAAGAGAGCTGAGCACCAAAGAACTCATGCTTTTGAACTGTCGTGTTGGAGATGACTCTTGAGTGTCTTGGACTGCAAGGAGATCCAACCAGTCCATCCTAAGGATATCAATTCTGGGTGTTCATTGGAAGGACTAATGCTGAAGCTTAAAATCCAATACTTTGACTACCTCATGTGAAGAGTTAACTCGTTGGAAATGACCCTGATGCTAGAAGGGACTGGGACAGGAGGAGAAGGGGATGCAGAGGATGAGATGGCTGGATGGCATCACTGACTCGATGGACGTGAGTTTGGGTAAACTCCAGGAGATGATGATGGACAGGGAGGCCTGGTGTGCTGGGATTCATGGGATTGCAGAGTCGGACATGACTGAGTGACTGAACTGACTCTGGACTGACCAGTTTTTCCAGTGCCACTTGTTAAAGAAACTGTCTTTTTTCCATGTATATTTTTGCCTCATTTGTCAAAGATAAGGTGTCCATAGGTGTGTGAATTTATCTCTGGACTTTGTTTTTGTTCCACTGATCTACATTTCTGTACCACACTATCTTTATGACTGTGTCCTTGTATTATAGTCTGAAGTCAGGAAGGTTGATTCCTCCAGTTTTATTCTTTATAAAAACAAATTGAAATCATTTCAAGCATTTTTCTGGTCACAGTCCTGTATTTTTTATTCTGATTTCTTAATAGAATGAAAACTTTATGAATGCAGGAGCTTTGCCTGTTCTTTTCATTGCCTAGAATTGTAATGAGCACATGGATAGGAAATAATCTGTAAATAACTTTTGAATGAATGACTAGGATCTGATCTTGAGCTAGCACCTGTCAGCATTCTTTCCACCACATAAGTCATCCCCTATCTTATAGAGTGATGATTACAAAGATGAGGAGGGATCTCCAATAGGAAAAGGAGAATCTGAACATGATCTCCCTTCTGGGAAAGACAGGAAATGTATCAAAAAGAAAATAATCAGGGGTGACATTGGAAGAATCAGTCACAAAGCAATTACGGTGAGCTGGAGCCATGATCCAAGAGAAATTTCCACTGATCATTGCTCAGGGGGGCTTCCAAGAGAAAGTGACCTCTCAGCTGACACCTTCTAGAAGACTGAGTAGGATGAGGAGGCAAAGGGTAGTACATGTGAAGGGCTTAGAAAAGAGAACCAGTGCTGTGTATGTGAAAATTGAAGTTTGTTCAGGATGAATAGAGAATAGTGTGAGAGGACTTGATATATGCAGGAAGAGACAAGCCTGAAAGATGTAAGTAAGAATAGGTCTGGAAGACCCTATCTTTATCCTGAGAGTTATGGGAAGCCACCTAATAAATAGTATTGTAGGCACAGAAGAAAACAAGTCTTACTCGGAAAATTTCATAAATTTTATTAAAGAAGGGTTTAAAAAGATGAACATGAGTGTGCCAGGTAAATGAAGTTGGAGGGGCATTGCAGAGGAAATAACACACGTAAAGGCTTGGAGGAGTGAAGATAGATGGTGAGGGATCTTGCAAGGTCACCGTGGCTGGGACACTGTGACAATAACAGTGGATGGTAGAACAGAAGCTGGAAAGTCAGATGAGCATGATTATGAGAATCTTGCATATTATGCTGCTGCTGCTGCTGCTGCTAAGTTACTTCAGTCGTGTCCAACTCTCTGTGACCCCAGAGATGGCAGCCCACCAGGCTCCCCTGTCCCTGGGATTTTCCAGGCAAGAACACTGGAGTCAGTTGCCATTTCCTTCTCCAATGCATGAAAGTGAACAGTGAAACTGAAGTCACTCAGTCATGTCTGACTCTTTGGAACTCCATGGATTGCAGCCTACCAGGCTCCTCCATCCATGGGATTTTCCAGGCAAGAGTACTGGAGTGGGGTGCTATCACCTTCTCCGCATATCAGGCTGAGGTCCCTCATAATATAACAATTATTTACTCATATGAATGTAGTGGTGAAGTGCTTGCCTTGGGAAAAGGAGGCCTGGTCCTGAATCCTGGATTTACTACTTATTGAGGTCTGTGATCAAAACACAACTTCTCTGACCTTCAGTTTCACTGTCCAAGGAATGGGACCAATGATAACTCTTGCCTTGCCAACTTCATAGGATTGTTTTGAGGACTAGCTGAAAAATGTATGTAAGAAATTGTCCATGATGGACTAAATTGTGTGAACAGGGTGTAAGTTGAAGGAGAAGAGGACACATGCAGGACTAGAGGTGATAAGCTAGAGTATGAGAGTGCCAGGAAGTACATACAGAAAGAGCCCCGTAGTCAAAATGGAGAAAATAAGATTGTCAGGGAGAGGCTGGAGAGTTCAAGTGAAGCAAACATAAGAGACAGAATCTGTGGGACTGATCATTAGTTTTTTGGTTTTGTTGGTCAATATGTATGAATGAATAAAGGTACTCCATAATGCTTTTTAATGTTTGTTCTTTAAAAGGGTCAGAAGGCCCTATTCCTATGGATGCCTGTATCTATCTTAATAGAACACATATCCAATCCTGATACCTTTTAGAATGCAGTCACATATTAAAACAGTGATGGTAAAATAAACTCAGAACTCACATGCTCACTTATTTATTCAATATGGATAGAAAATAAAGAAAATATAGATACCGTGGCTTATTAAAATGATAGAATTTCATTAATATATGTTTGGCAATTTTCTTTTTCAAAAGCTAGGGCTTGTTTAGAGGTGGGGAGAAAAAATTAATCTGATGGTACAAAGATTGAGAATTACTGATAAAAAAGAATTTTGTTTGCAGAACAAGACTATGTTAAGTCTGGGGCTTTCCAATAATAATCTTTCTTGAATTAAAGCCACTGCATTTGAACCCAAGGAGAATGCTTAAGCTTTTAATAGTCATTTAAGTAGAAATGGGCTTTTATTATGCTATAATATTCTAAGGCCTCTGTTTGTATTTTACTGAATTTTTTTAATCTGGAAGATTATACCAGAAACCAGCACCCTTTTACTTCTTTGTGATGAGAATTCACAATAATTTGGAGAAGGACAGAATGAGGGTAAGATAAATGAGGTATTTTCCTTGGATGCAAATTTAACGGGGGGGGGGGTGTCAAAAACTTGGAAATCAAGAAAATAATATTTTAGCAAAATATTTTTTTAAGAAACAAAATTGGTATGAAAAACCCCCATGATGAACAAAATATCCAAGCTTTTAATACAGAATCATATTACTGACTTTTCCTTTGTCTTAGGCTTCAATATGTTCTGTCACAGTACTGTTGATTTATTATTTTATTTTTATTTTAAAAAATTGAGTAATAATTGACCTACAGTGCTATGTATACTTTCAGGTGTACAGCATGGTGATTTGATATATTTATAAATTACAGAATGACCACCACAGTAAATCTAGTTACCATCTGTTAAACAAAATTATTGTGATTTTATTTCCTACATTCCCCATGTACATTTCATCCACTTGGCTGCAAGTTTACACTTTTTAGTCTCCCTCATCTACTTAATTAATCCTTCCATCCACCTTCCCTCTGGCAAACACTTATTTATTCTCTGTATCTCTGAATTTGTTTCTGCTTTGTTATGTTTTTTTCATTTTCTTTTTAGGTTCTACATTTAATTAAAATCATGGTGTTTGTCTTTCTCTATCTGACTTTCTTCACTTTATAGTGTCTAGGTCTACCCATGCTGTTGCAAATGGTAAGATTTCATTCTTTTTTGGTTGAATGATATTTTATTGTATATATATATATATATATATTCCAGATCCTCTTAATACATTCATCTCTCAACGAACACTTGCAATCTTGACTATTGTAAAGAATATTGAAATTAACTTCAGTTCAGTTCAGTCGCTCAGTCCTGTCCGACTCTTTGCGACCCCATGAATCACAGCACGCCTGGCCTCCCTGTCCATCACCATCTCCCGGAGTTCACTCAGACTCACGTTCACTGAGTCCATAATGCCATCCAGCCATCTTATCCTCGATCGTCCCCTTCTCCTCCTGCCCCCAATCCTTCCCAGCATCAGAGTCTTTTCCAGTGAGTCAACGTTTTGCATGAGGTGGCCAACTAATATATCTATTTGAATCAGTGTTTTCATTTTCTTCAGAAAAATATCCCAAAATGAAATGCTGTTTGTATGGTAGTTCTTTTTTTATGATTATTTGAGGAATTTCCACTATTGTTTTCAGTAGTGACTGCATCAGTTTATATTCCCACCAACAAGTATGAGGGTTCCCTTTTATCCATAGCCTCACCAATACCTATTATTGTTTATCATCTATTTGATAGTACTCATTCTGACAGTTGTGAGATGATATCTCATTGTGCTTTTTGATTTATGTTTCCCTTATAAGCAGTGATGTTGAGCAAATTTTCATGTGTCTGGTGGCCTTCTGTATGTCTTCTTTGGAAAAATGTCTATTAAAGTCCTATGCTCATTTTTTTTTTCAGATTGTTATTGATGTTTAGTTGTAAGAGATATATATGCTGCAAATACCTTCTCCTATTCAGAAGGCTGCTTTTTCTTTTTCTGGATAGTTTCCTTCTCTGAGCAAAAGTTTGTTTGTTTGTTTTTATAGTTTGATATGTTCTATTTGCTTTATATGTTCTATTTGTCTATACATTCTATATGTTCTATTTGATAGTTCCATTTGTTTATTTTTGCCGTTGTTTCTTTTGCCTGAGGTGACATATCCAAAAAATACTGAAAAGACTTATGTCACGTTAGAGTACTGCCTATGTTTTTTTGTAGGTATTTTTTGGTTTCACTTGTTACATTTAAATCTTTAATCCATTTTGAGTTTATTTTTGTACCTGGTGTGAAAAGATGAGTTTGATTTTTTTCTGTTGAGCTATCGAGTTTTCCCAACATCATTTATTGAAGAGGCTGTCTGTGTAATCTTGCCTCCTTTGCCATAGATTAATTGACCATATAAACATGGGTTTATTTCTGGCCTCTCTATTCCATTCCACTGTTCTTTGTGTCTATTTTGATACCATACTGCTTTGATATTGTGTCTTTGTAATACAGCTTGAAATCAGTGAACATAATACCTCCAGATTTGTTTCTCTTTCTCAAGACATTTTTTTGGCTACTTGAGGTCTTTTGTGTTTCCATACAAATTTTAGTTATTTGCTCCAGATCTGTGAAAAACTGGATAGGGATTGTATTGAGTCTGTAAGTTGCCTCAGGTAATATGATTTTTGTAGCAAATTTAATTTTTACAGTCCTTGAACATGGTATATCTTTCCATATGTGTCATCTTTCATCAGTTCAGTCAGGGTTTTTTACAGTGTTCTCAGTATAGGTCTTTTACCTCCTTGGTTATGTATATTCCTAAGTATTTTATTTTTTGATGACATTGTAAATTGTTTTCTTAACTTCTCTCTCTGATATAGATTGTTGGTGGTGTATAAAATTGCAACTGACTTCTGTGTGTTAACTTTGTATCCTGGAACTTTACTGAATTTATTATCAGTTTTTTATAGAATCTTAAAAGTATATGTATGTATGTATATATATATTTACATATATAATATCCAAAGAGTGACAGTTGATCATATGATTTTTTTTTTCAGTTTGTTACAATAGTGTATAACATTGATTGATTTATGGATACTGAACTCTCTTTGCCTGGGATAAATCATTTGATTATGGTATAGTATTCTTTTAATGCATTGCTGAATTTAATATGCCAATACTTTGCTGAGGATTTTTAGACCTATGTTTGTGATATTGGTCTGTTAACTTTCGTGTGTGTGTGTATAGTGACTGTGTGGATCACAATAAACTGTGGAAAATTCTGAAAGAGATGGGAATGCCAGACCACCTAACTTGCCTCTTGAAAAATCTGTATGCAGGTCGGGAAGCAACAGTTAGAACTGGACATGGAACAACAGACTGGTTCCAAAGAGGAAAAGGAGTATGTCAAGGCTGTGTATTGTCACCCTGCTTATTTAACTTATATGCAGAGTACATCATGAGAAATGCTGGACTGGAAGAAACACAAGCCGGAATCAAGATTGCTGGGAGAAATATCAATAACCTCAGATATGCAGATGACACCACCCTTATGGCAGAAAG
>SJYC01149219.1:0-23958 GCA_006408675.1 Madoqua kirkii | reverse complement strand
GTTTTATAGTTTTCTATATATCGGTCTTTAGTTTCCTTAGGTAGATATATTCCTAAGTATTTTATTCTTTTTGTTGCAATGGTGAATGGAGTTGTTTCCTTAATTTCTTTTTCTACTTTCTCATTATTAGTGTATAGGAATGCAAGGGGTTTCTGTGTGTTGATTTTATATCCTGAAACTTTACTATATTCATTGATTAGCTCTAGTAATTTTCTGGTGGAGCCTTCGGGTTTTCTACGTAGAGGATCATTTCATCTGCAAACAGTGAGAATTTTACTTCTTTTCCAATTTGGATTCCTTTTATTTCTCTTTCTGCTCTGACTGCTGTGGCCAAAACTTCCAGAACTATATTAAATAGTAGCAGTGAAAGTGGGCACCCTTGTCTTATTCCTGATTTTAGGGGAAATGCTTTCAATTTTTTACCATTGAGGATGTTTGCTGTGGGTTTGTCATATACAGCTTTTATTATGTTGAGGTATGTTCCTTCTATTCCTGCTTTCTGGAGAGTTTTTATCATAAATGAATGTTGAATTTTGTCAAAGGCTTTCTCTGCATCTATTGAGATAATTATACGGCTTTTACTTTTCAGTTTGTTAATGTGGTGAATTACACTGATTGACTTGCAGATATTGAAGAATCCTTGTATCCCTGGGATAAAGCCCACTTGGTCATAGTGTTATATCTTTTTAATGTGATGTTGGATTCTGATTGCTAGAATTTTGTTAAGGATTTTTGCATCTATGTTCATCCAGTGATATTGGCCTGAACCAGCAATCCCACTGCTGGGCATACACACTGAGGAAACTAGAACTGAAAGAGACACGTGCACCCCAATGTTCATTGCAGCACTGTTTATAATAGCCAGGACATGGAAGCAACCTAGATGTTCATCAGCAGATGAATGGATAAGAAAGCTGTGGTACATATATACAATGGAGTATTACTCAGCCATCAAAAAGAATACACTTGAATCAGTTCTAATGAGGTGGATGAAACTGGAGCCAATTATACAGACTGCAGTAAGCCAGAAAGAAAAACACCAATACAGTATACTAACACATATATATAGAATTTAGAAAAATGGTAATGATAACCCTGTATGCGAGATAGCAGAAGAGACACAGATGTATAGAACAGACTTATGGACTCTGTGGGAGAGGGAGAGAGTGGGATGATTTGGGAGAATGACATTGAAACATGTATACTATCATGTAAGAAATGACTTGCCAGTCTAGGTTTGATACAGGATACAGGATGCTTGGGGATGGTGCACTGGGCTGACCCAGAAAGATGATATGGGGAGGGTGGCGGAGGGGGGTTCAGGGTTGGGAACTCATGTATACCCATGGTGGATTCATGCCAATGTATGGCAAAACCAATACAGTATTGTAAAGTAAAATTTTTTTTAAAAAGCTGTTTACAATAAGCAAAAACAAAAACAGAAACAAAAAACACAGTGACTAACACTTTCATAGATAGCTCTGAATACTATGTAAGCAACTTATTTGGGGATCAAGTTATATACTATTTTATACCCTCAACTCCCTTCCAGAAACCAGTGAGATTAACAATTTTTTAAAAATCTAAAAAACAAAAAACAACAAAAAAAACCCAAACAAAAAAACACCTTTCTTTAATTTCACAAATATACTCATTCCTCCAAAGCGGAAGAGAGGACTATTAACACAACCAGTAACCTAAAAACTCAAAAGTAAATAAATAAATAAATAATCATTTACAAAGTGTCCTTTCCTCCACACCCAGCTCTCATTTTAAAGTGTGAACTCACAAGGAAATGTGGTTTTCAAATCCCAGTTCTGCCATGTGCTAGCTTGTAAAACCATGGGCATGTTTTGTAATTTCTCTAAGTCCTGGCTTCCTCAACTATAAAATGGGGATAATAAAAATACTTTACATAAGAAAGACTGCTGTGAGAATTAAATAATTTAATAGCTTATAATAAGAATCTATAAAAGAAATGGCAACCTACTCCAGTATTCTTGCCTGGAAAATTCCATGAACAGAGGAGCCTGGCTGGGCTACATACAGTCAAAGGGATCGCAAAGAGTCAGATAACAACTGAGCATGCACACACACACACAGGGTAAATGGTAAAGATTCAGTAATTCACTCTTACTGTATTATGATACCTATATTCTAAGGTAAAAATCTGCCAGGAATTGTAGGTATTTTCTAGGTCTTTACAATTAATTGTATTCCACTAGCAATTTATTTCAAAGGTTTTTTAAAAAAAGATTCCAGTACATGTTTTAACATACTATAAAAATGAATAGTTGGCTTCCCTTGTAGAAAACACAGGGCAAACCATGTCCCCAAGACTGAAGACATCAAAAGGAGAATACAGGGAAATGCAGTTGATTGGAGCAGAGATTCACAAGTGGAAACCGTATGGGAACTGGTACAAGTGTAGGAAAATCTCAGTGTGGAGATTTAAGCATTAAAAACTCGATGGGAACCTAGTCACAGTGGTATTCTACAATACTGGGAGATTTCCTCCAGAGGCTCAAACATGTTTCCACAGTAAATATGAGAGAAGAACCCCCTGTAGCTTCTGTAAGGAGAGGAGAAATGAAACAGTTTTGAAATACCCAAATATACTGATGCTGGGAGGAATTAGGGGCAGCAGGAGAAGGGGACGACAGAGGATGAGATGGCTGCATGGCATCACTGACTCGATGAACGTGAGTCTGAGTGAACTCCAGGAGTTGGTGATAAACAGGGAGGCCTGGTGTGCTGTGATTTATGGGGTCGCAAAGAGCTGGACACGACTGAGCGACTGAACTGAACTGTGTTCTTAATGTTACCAAATCACCAAGTCTGTGTGTTTGATGCACAGAGAGACTATCAGTAGTAAAACATTAAAAGTCTGGAACTGAGAAAGGTTTATTACAGATTCACACAGGGAGACTGGACGGCTCACACTCTAAGAACCACAAAGTTATTGAAAACTTTTAGCAAGCCCCTTTAAAAGCAAAAATTGATGGGTAGTTAGTTGTTGCAAACTTTTTGGTGTCAGATCCTTTGCTCTTGAGGTCAGGTCATGGTCCAGTAACAATTTTCCTGTAAATCTCTACCAAACGAATGTTATTTGTTTATTGTTAACAGAATAATGTTACTCTGTTCTGACAAGAAAGGACAAAGTCCTAAGGCATAACTTTCACCCTCCAAGGTCCCAGTCCTGGCTAAGAGGAAACAGAGCTCAGCTACAGCTCCTCAAGGCCAGGTTCCCCACTCTCTGCCCACCTGTCACCCCTGAGGGAGCCGGGCGTCCAACCCAACTGGCCCTCAGTCTCCTCAGGCTGCCCAAGTAGGGGAGACCAGGTCTCACAGACTGTGACCCAGATAAACAGGCACTGCTATTAGGTCACAGACAGGTTCACTGCTGCCTCAAGGCCTGGGCCTCGGCATGGAGGGCCTGAGTGAGGGCTCTGGAGCCCAGCAGGACAGAGTGTGCAGCCTGCTCCCTGGGCCCGTCAGCTCACCAGTTGGCCTGAGGCTGGGTAAGCTGGAGGGCCTCCAGGAGAAGGCCAGAATCTGCCTCTTACCTCACTCTCCACCTGATGACCACCACACCACTGACCCTGGCTGAATCGCTTCCCTAATGGTCTCTCACTGTCAGTTCCTTGTGGGCAGGGCCCACTGTGGTGCTGACCAATAGCTCGGCAGGACAGTTGGTTGCTTGGGGTGGGGAGGGGGCAGTGAGGCAGCACCAACCAATGGCTCAGTAAGACTTGTTGCCTAGTAAGAGAGTGGGGAATAATGACGCACAGCAATGGCTGCCTACTAAGGCCTGAACTGAACTGAACTGAATTACATAATTACTATCACAAGGCCCTGGAGTAAACAAAGACATTCTTATCAGCATAACATTCCAAGGGTCTAGAGAGTACCTCCTAGAAACTGAGGCAAAGAAGAGACATTTCTCTGTCTGAGGTTTAAATCTTTACTACACAAGCTGTACCTGGCCTTAACCCAAGGCTCTTTCACAGCAAAATATATCTGTCTGGGAATCTACTTTCAGTATAGCATTTATATGACATAAAACAACAGTAAAAAACAAGCCCATCTTATAAGGCCATTACATAATTTTTGTATTTTTATACCAACTTCTTTGATCTACCTCTATTTGGACTTTATAATAAATTTAGCTGATGGTTAGCTGAATCAGTTTTTCCTCAAACTACTCATTTGCCATCACTTTAGGATATCTCTTGGCTCATTGTTGAACATTATGGATTGTTCCTGTGAACTGAACTGTGTCCTCCTCAAATTTATACTTTGAAGCCCTAACCCTCAATATGGCTGTTTTGGAGATAGATCATTCAAGGAGGTAATTAAATTTAAATGAGGCAACAAGGGAGCCTTAAATGAACAGGACTGGTGTTGCTATAAAAAGAGGGACATGCACAGACAAAATGCTATGTGAGGACATGGTGAGAAGGCGACTATCTACAAGCTCGGATTGAGAGGTCTCATCAGAAACCAATCCTACTTGATCTTTGACTCCTAGTCTACAGAACTATGAGGAAGAAAATTTCTGTTGCTTAAGTCACCCAGTCTATGGTATTTTGTTATGGAAGGGAAACTTCTGAAAACTATAAAGCATGGCAGAATTTAAAGAATCTTTCATTCAATTAAAAATAAATAATTTTAATGTTTGTATGGAAACACAAATGACACCAAATAGCCAAAGTAACCTTGAGAAAGAAAACTAAAGCTGGAGGAATTAGGCTCCCCACACAAGCTCTACACAAACAAGATGAAAAGACAGTGCTCAGAATGGGAGAAAATATTTGCAAAGAAAGCAACAAACAAAGCATTAATCTTTAAAATATACAGATAGCTCATGGAGCTCAACATCAAAAAAATAATCATCTCAGTCAAAGAATGAGCAGAAGACCTAAATAGACATCCCTCCAAAGAAGACTTACAGATAACCAACAAACACATGAAAAGATGCTCAACATCATTAATTATAAGAGAAATGCAAATCAAAACTACAATGAGGTTATCACCTCACATGGATCAGAATGGCCACCATCAAAAAGTCTACGAACAATAAATGGTGTAGAGGGTGTGGAGAAAAGGGAATGTTCTTACACCACTGGTAAGAAGGCAAACTGATACTGCTACTGTGGAGAACAGTATGGAGGTTCCTTAAAAAACTGAACACAGAACTACCCTATGACCCAGCAATTCGACTAATGGGTATATACCCCAAGAAAATAATAATTCAAAAGGGCACGGGTACTCCAATCACTGCAGCACTATTTACAATAGCCAAGAAACGGAAGTAACCTAAGTGTCCAACAACAGATGAATGGATAAGACAATGTAGTACATAAACACAATGGACTATTACTCAGCCACCAAAGGAAAGAAATAGGGTCATTTGTAGAGATATAAATGGACCTAGAGTCTGTCATATAGAGTGAAGCAAGCTAGAAAAATAAAAACAAATATCATATATTAATAGATATATATTCCCTGGTGGCTCAGACAGTAAACGATCTGCCTGCAGTGTAGAAGATCCAGGTTCAATCCCTGGGTGAGGAAGATCCCCTGGAGAAGGGAATGGCAACCCACTCCAGTATTCTTGACGACAGAATCCCATGGACAGAGGAGCCTGGCGGGCTATAGCCCATGGGGCCACAGTCAGACACAACTGAGCAACTAACATTTTCACATAAAATCTAGAAAAATGGTATAGATGAACCTATTTCCATGGCAGGAATAGAGACACAGACCTAGAGAAATGACATGTGGATAGGGGAGGGAGGGTAGAGTAGGACAAATTGGGAGGTTGGGATTGACATATACACATCACCATATGTAAACAGTGAGTGGGAAGCTGCTATAAAGCACAGAAAGCTCCACCTGGTGCTCTGTAAGGACCTGGGAGGGGTGAGTCGGAGAGTGGGATGTTCAAGAGGAAATGGATAAATGTAGACATATAGCTTATTTACTTCATTGTAAAGAAAAAACAAACACAACATTATGAAGGAATCGTATTTCAATAATTTTTTAAAATATCTACAAAAAAAGCAGTATCTGAGCCTATTACATTATTTTCAAAAGCATGTAACATGTCTCTTTACTTCTCTGCAAACTTTGCACTATAAGAAAAAAATTTTTTTCATGAAAAACAGTTTGGTGATTCAAGCTTCTAACAAAGTACGACTGGAAACTGAGAACAGAGGAGGGAATTAATTATTACTCAGTTAATGAGAGAGTATTAATGAATGGCCAAGAGAACACATGGCACATCTAAATAATGTACTAATAAAATCTTCTATAAATTACATTAGGGTGTGCTTTAACTTACTGCCTTTACTGTGTGTGTGTGTGTGTGTGTGTGTGTGTGTGTGTATGTGTATAAAGTGGCTTCAGTCATGTTCAACTCTTTGCGACCCTGTCGGCTGTAGCCTGCCAGGCTCCTCTGTCCATGGAATTCTTTAGGCAAGAATACTAGAATGGATTGCCATGCCCTCCTCCAGGGGATCTTCAAGACCCAGGGATTGAACCTAAGTCTCTTACACCTCCAGCTTTGGCAAGCAAGTTCTTTACCACTATCTCCACCATCATTCGCAAACCTTCTGCTGAAGATGATAGTTCCACTGCTGCCATGAAACAATCCTTTTTGATTGTGGGTTAGGACAACTATATATAGAGTAGTATTATCACATGCAAAAGATGTACAGAAAAAAGGCACATCTGTCCAGGTGCACAGACATATGTATACTACAATGGATTTATCAGCTTTTTCCAGGGAATATTCCTGACCCAGGGATTGAACCTGGGTCTCCTGCACTTCATGGCCCCGCCCATCAGAACAGTTTTCCCCTCAGTCAGTCTCTCCAACCCCGAAGCTTCCATAAGTCTCTTATACTTCTCCATCAGACAGACTGAAAACCACAATAACACAAAACTAACCAGTCTAATCACATGGTCCAGAGTTCAGTTCAGTCGCTCAGTTGTGTCCAACTCTTTGTGACCTCATGAATCGTAGCATGCCAGGCCTCCCTGTCCATCTCCAACTCTCGGAGTTCACTTAGACTCATGTCCATCGAGTCAGTGATGCCATCCAGGCATCTCATCCTCTGTCGTTCTCTTCTCCTCCTGCCCCCAATCCCTCCCAGCATCAGAGTCTTTTCCAATGAGTCCACTCTTCGCATGAGGTGGCCTAAGTACTGGCGTTTCAGCTTTAGCATCATTCCTTCCAAAGAAATCCCAGGGCTGATCTCCTTCAGAATGCACTGGTTGGATCTCCTTGCAGTCCAAGGGATTCGTCCTCTCCAACACCACAGTTCAAAAGCATCAATTCTTCGGCGCTTAGCCTTCTTCACAGTCCAACTCTCACATCCATATATGACCACTGGAAAAAACATAGCCTTGACTAGATGGACCTTTGTTGGCAAAGTAATGTCTCTGCTTTTCAATATGCTACCTAGGTTGGTCATAACTTTTCTTCCAAGGAGTAAGTGTCTTTTAATTTCATGGCTACAGTCACCATCTGCAGTGATTCTGGAGCCCAAAAAATAAAGTCTGACACTGTTTCCACTTTTTCCCCATCTATTTCCCATGAAGTGATGGGACCAGATACCATGATCTTCGTTTTCTGAATGTTGAACTTTAAGCCAACTTTTTCACTCTCCTCTTTCACTTCATCAAGAGGCTTTTTAGTTACTCTTCACTTTCCACCATAAAGGTGGTGTCATCTACATATCTGAGGTTATTGATATTTCTCCCAGCAATCTTGATTCCAGCTTGTGCTTCTTCCAGCCCAGAGTTTCTCATGATGTACTCTGCATATAAGTTAAATAAGCAGGGTGACAATATACAGCCTTGAAGTACTCCTTTTCCTATTTGGAACCAGTCTGTTGTTCCATGTCCAGTTCTAATTGTTGCTTCCTGACCTGCATATAGGTTTCTCAAGAGGCAGCCACTGCAGTAATGGACATCAGTTTTGGCCAACATGGCACACAGTACTCTATTTCAGATTTCCTCAAGGCTGGGCAGTTGGTGGCAAGGATGACCAGTTTTGCTTTGCCTTGTCTGAACATTTTCAGAGTTGGCCTGTATCTGACTATATACATTCCACTTTTCATAACCAACTGGAGCATAGCGTTGATTGACTCCAGTGACTTTTACATCTTCTTTGTGGCCACCATCTTTTTACCTTAGGAGCAGGAAGCTCCCAACCAAGAGCAGCCACCAAGATGGCCAGGGAGCAAGAAAGGAAGGTGTGTGCTGTATTGTTATACGAACCATGTACATAGATTATCTAACCTCCCTCACCCCCACAAAATAGAACATAAAATTCAAAAACTAATACTAGTAATTACCTCTACAAGGGGATGGGGGTGAAGGTGATGACAAGGGTGACAGCAGTGGGATTGCTAGATCATATGGTAGTTCAAGTTTTAATTTTTTAAGGAACCTCCATGGTGTACTCTTCAATGTATACCTTTTAATACCCTTGTGTATACTGCCAAATGATCTTTGATAAGGATACCAAGACCACTGAAAGAAGAAACAACAGTTTCTTCAAAAATAGTGTTGGGAAAAACTGGATACTCACAAAAGAAATAGAGTGGGCTCTAATCTTATACCATACCCCCAAATTAATTGAAAATGGATTAAGTTCCTAAACCTAAAGACCCCAAACTATAAAACTCTAAAACAGAACACAAGGGAAAACCTTATGATGTTTAATTTAGCAATTTTTTCTTAGCTATGACAACAAAACAACAGGAAACCAAAACAAAACGAGACAAATGGGACCATATTGAACATAAAAATGTTCTGCATCAAGATACAATAATCAGCATGCAAAAGCAACCTACTGGAATGGGAAAAAAATACTTGCAGATCATACATCTGATTAGGTATAATATATTAAGAAAGAAAAATAACTCCTACAACAGCAAAAAGAAAATCTGATTAAAAAATAGGCAGAGGATCTGCACAGATGTTTTTGCAAAGAAGATATACAAATGGCGAGCAAGCAAAGAAAAAGATACTCAATATCATTAATCATCAGAAAATGTAAATCAAAACTACAGTGAGATATCACCTGACAACTGTTAGAATGACTCCTATCAAAAAGACAAGTACTGGTGAAGATGTGGAGAGAAGGGAACCCTCCTGCACTGCTGATGGAAATGGTAAACTGGTGCAGCCACTGTGGAAAACATTATGGAGGTTCTTTAAAATATTAACAATAGAACTACCGTATGATCTAGCAAACCCACTGCTGGGTTATATTTGAAGGAAAAGAAATCACTTCTTGATGAGATATCTATATTATCATGTTCACTGTGGTGTTATTCACAATAGCGAACATACTGTTGTTGCTCAGTTGTGTCCAGCTCTTTGTAACCCCGTGGACTGCAGTAGGCCAAGCTTCCCTGACCTATCCTGTCTCCTAGTTTGCTCAAACTCATGTCCATCAAGTCGGTGATGCCATCCAACCAGTTCATTCTCTGTTGTCCCCTTCTCCTAC
This sequence comes from Madoqua kirkii, assembly GCA_006408675.1. NCBI lineage: Eukaryota > Metazoa > Chordata > Mammalia > Artiodactyla > Bovidae > Madoqua > Madoqua kirkii. The sequence goes on along the minus strand of SJYC01149219.1, from coordinate 14,432 downwards.
CCTCAATCTTTCCTGGCATCAGGATCTATTCCAATGAGTTGCCTCATTGCATCAGGCAGCCAAAGTACTGGAGCTTCAGCTTCAGCATCAGTCTTCCAATGAATATGGAAACAACCGAAGAGTCCATTAGCAAATGAATGAAAAAGAATGTGATATACACACATTACTTATGAAGAAGAAAACTGTGCCATTTGTAACAACTTGGATGGACTTTGAGGTCATCATGCTAAGTGAAATAAGTCTCATGAAGACAAATATCACTTATATGTGCAACCTAAAACAGTCAAAGCACTATAAACACAGTAGATTGGAGCAGTTAACAGGGCTTGGAGGGGTTAGGTCAAAAGGGACAATCTTCTGGCTATAAGGTGAATAAGTTCTGGGGATCTAACATATAGAATGGTGATTACCATTAACAACAAACATTACACAGTTGAAAGCTGCTAACAGAAATCTCATGTACTCAAAAAGGCAACAGTAATTATGTTTTGTTACTGGATTGTATGAGATCATTATATATTTTAGATATCAATCCCTTACAGATACATGATTTGCAAATACTTCCTCCTACTTTGTATGTTGTCTTTTCATTTTGCTGATTGTTTCTGTTGTTGTACAGAAGCTGTTTGGTTTTTACCAAGTCCTGTGTAGTAATTTTTTCTTTTTTTTGGCATATCTGAAAAATCACTATCAAAACCAATGTGTTTCACAAAAACTCTGTTTTCATCTAGGAGCTTTACGGTTTCAGGTCCTATGTATAATAAGTCTCTAACCTATTTAATTTCCTTAAGTAATGTAAGATAGGGGTCCAATTTCATTCTAAGTATCCAATTCTTCCAACACCATTTACTGAAGACATGTTACATCCCTCATTGAATATTCTCACCTTCCTTGCCAAATATTGGTTGGCTATATATGAGGGGGTTATTGCCAAGTGCTCGATTCTGTTCAATTGGTTCACGTGTCTATATTTATGCCACTATCACCCTGCTAGAGTGCCGCACTCAATATGCCAGCAAATCTGGAAAACTCAGCAGTGGCCAAAGGACTGGAAAAGGTCAGTTTTCATTCCAATCCCAAAGAAAGGCAATGCCGAAGAATGTTCAACAATTGCTCAATTGCACTCATTTCATGTGCCGGCAAAGAAATGCTCAAAATTATCCAAGCTAGGCTTCAAAAGTACCTGAACTGAGAACTTCCAGATTTTCAAGCTGGTTTTAGAAAAGGCAGAGGAACCAGATATCAAATTGCCAAGATCCAACGGATCATAGAAAAAGCATGAGAATTCCATAAAAACATCTTCTTCTGCTTTACTGACTACGCTAAAGCCTTTGACTATGTGGATCACAATAAACTGTAGAAAATTCTTAAAAGAGATGGGAATTAGGCACCTTACCTGCTGCCTAAGAAACCTGTATGCAGATCAAAACAGTTAGAACCAGTCATAGAACAATGGACTGGTTTCAAATTGGGGAAGGAGTACGTCAAGGCTGTATATTGTCACCCTGCAGAGTACCTCATGAGAAATGCCAGGCTGGATGAAGCAGAAGCTAGACTCAAGATTGCCAGGAGAAATATCAATAACCTCAGATAAGCAGATGACAAAGTGGCTGCCCTTATGGCAAATTGAAGAGGAACTAAAGAGCCTCTTGATGAAAGTGAAAGAACAGTGAAAAAGCTGGCTTAAAATTCAAGATTCAAAAAACTAACATGGCATCCAATACCATCAGTTCAGTTCAGTCAGTCAGTCGTGTCTGACTCTTTGCAACCCCATGAATTACAGCATGCCAGGCCTCCCTGCCCATCACCAACTTCCAGAGTTCACTCAAACTCATGTCCAAAAGTCAGTGATGCCATCCAGCCATCTCATCCTCTGTCGTCCCCTTCTCCTCCCGTTCCCAATCCCTCCCAGCATCAGGGTCTTTTCCAATGAGTCAACTATTCGCATGAGGTGGCCAAAGTATTGGAGTTTCAGCTTCAACATCACTCCTTCCAATGAACACCCAGGACTGATCTCCTTTAGGATGGACTGGTTGGATCTCCTTGCAGTCCAAGGGACTCCCAACTGTCTTCTCCAACACACTTCAAAAACATCAATTCTTCAGTGCTCAGCTTTCTTCACAGTCCAACTCTCACATCCACACATGCATGACCACTGGAAAAACCATAGCCTTCATGCAAATTGATAGGAAAACAATGGAAACAGTGAGAGATTTTATTTTGAGGGGCTCCAAGATCACTACAGATGGTGACTGCAACCATAAAATTAAAACATTCTTGCTCCTTGGAAGAAACGCTATGACAAGCCTAGACAGCATATTAAAAAGTAAAGACATTACTTTGCCTGCAAAGGCACATCTAGTCAAAGTTACGGTTTTTCCAGTAGTCATGTATGGATGTAAGAATTGGAATATAAGGAAAGCTGAGAGCCAAAGAACTGAGGCTGTTGAATTGGTGTTAGAGAAGAGTCTTGAGAGTTCCTTAGACTACAAGGAAATCAAACCAGTCAATCATAAAAGAATGCTTGGGGCTGGTGCATGGGGATGATCCAGAGAAATGATATGGGGTGAGAGGTGGGAGGGGGTTTCAGGATTGGGAGCTCATGTACACCTGTGGCTGATTCATGTCAATGTATGGCAAAACCAATACAGTATTGTAAAGTAGAATAAAGTAAAAATAAAATTAAAAATTCTAAATTTCAAAAAAATAAATAAATAAATAAATCAGTCCTGAATATTCATTGGAAGGACTGATGTTGAAGCTGAAGCTCCAATACTTTGGGCACCTGATGCAAAGAACTGACTCATTGGAAAAGACCCTGATGCTGGGAAAGACTGAAGTTATGCGAAGGGGTTGACAGAGGAAAAGATGGCTAGACGGCATCAATGACTCAATGGACATAAGTTTGAGCAAGGTCCAGGAATTGGTGATGGACAGGGAATCCTGGTGAGCTGCAGTCCATGGGGTTGCAATGAGTCGGACACAACTAAGCCACTGAACTGAAATTATAGAGTTTGGTACATTTTCATTTTTGTTTGCTTCAAGATACTTTTCAATTTTCTTTTTGATTTCTCCTTCTTTATATGTTTTCTTTAAATTTCCTTTTTTTGATCTACTGGTTGTTCAGGACTGTGTTGTTTAATTTCACATATTTGTGAATTTTTCAATTTCCTTTTGTTACTGATTTCTAGTATTAAACCACTATGGTCAAAAAGAATACTTGTATGATCTTAATTTTCTTAAATCTGTTAAGACTCACTTTATGATCTAGCCTATGGTCCATCCTGGAGAACATTCTGTGTGTGCTTGAGAAGAATGTATCTTTTAGGTCCATTTGGTTGAAGTCTAGTTTCCTTACTGATCATCTAGATGATGACCCATTGTTAAAGGTGGGGTAATGATGTCCCTTAAGATTATTTTATTGTTGTCTGTTTCTTTCCAGACCTTTGAGCATTTAATACATTTCGGCGCTCCAAAGTGGCGTATACATATATTTATGACTGTTATATCTTCTCAATGAATTGAACCCTTTATCATTATATAATGACCTTTTCTGTCTCTAATTACCATTTTGGCTTAACATCTATTTTATCTGACATCAGTATAGGTAACCCTGTACTCTTTTGGCTTTCACTTGCATGAAGTATCTTTTTCATCTCTTCGCTTTGAGCCCATGTGTGTGTCCTCAAAGCTGAAGTGAGTCTCTGGTAAGTACCATATATTACTTTTTGTTTGTTTTTTAAATCCATCCCACCACTCTATGCCATTTGACTGGAGAATTCAATCCATTTATATTTAGCAAAATATTGATAGATAAGATATTACGAATTCCACCTTACAGTTTTCTGGCTGTTTTTACAGTTTCTTTGTTCTCTCACTGTCTTCCTTAGTAAACTGATGGTTTTCTGTAATGGTGCATCTTTTGTGTATCTACTTTAGGTTTTTGCTTTGCTTTGTGGTTTCCAGGCTTACATAAAACACCTTGCTGATGTAACAATCTATTTTATGCTGATGACAAATTTAATCACATATCAAAACTATCCTTTTACTCCCTTCTACCTTTAATGTATTTTGAGGTATGGTTTACCTGTTTTTATATTTTATATTCATTAACAAATTATTGTAGCTACAGTTAATTTTAATACACTTGTTCTTTAATCTTATACCATCATTTTAGAGAACTAGAGTATTCTTAATTTGATTATATACTTACCTTTGCCAGTGTGTTGTATTTATATTTTTATATATTTTCATGTTATTTCATGTTATGTTAGTCGTATGTATATTTTCATACATTTTCATTTTATTAATTAGCATCCTCTTATTTCAGCTACAAGAACTCCTTTCAACACTTCTTTTATGGCGAAACTAGTGGTGATGAACTCCCTTAGCCTTTGTGTCTGAGAAAATCTTTATCTCTCCTTCATTTGTGAATCATGGACTAAAGAAGGAAGGTTTCTCCTGGCACTAAGCTGTGCTGCCACATCGATGAGTGGACAAAGGTGAAGTCAAACTGCTTTTTTGAGCCTCTTCAGAATGTCCAAAAATGTGTTGATACTGTTTTTGCTCCACTGGAATGCTAAACTGTCTCCACTGGAAACCTAGGCTTCCACAGAAGCTCCCTCATCTGTGGGGAACAGTCTAGGTCAGTTTTCTCTGGGTGCTCCCAGACTGCAGTCAAGAGGGACTAAAACTGGTTCACAGATCACTTGAGAGCCACAGCCAGGACCAAGGTCTGCCTTCCTACGGCCTAATGCACAGTGGGAAAGGCTCCCTCTGGGTCCCTTAATGTATGGTGATGGTTCCCACGGTTGCCACAAAGACACTTCATTTGTGGATGGATACAGGATATTTGATGCATAGAGAGGGAAGATAAGAATGAGGAATGTGTTATGCTCATGACTAAAAAAATGTTTTTAACCATGTGAAAATATTTTTGATTGAAATTTTAAAAACAAAAGGAAAAAAAAGTCACCAAACTAAGCCTAACTACTTTCTGTTCCCAGTGAGAAAGAAAAGTGTTGGTACAGAGAATTAATGCATTTTATTGTGTTCGCTTCAGTGAACAAACAGTTCCTATCCTCCCCTACTTGGGCCACTGCCCTACCTTGCTGGCCTTCACACCAAAATTCTTTAGGGCAGATCTTAGTACTGACACCTCTACATACTGATACATGCACATCTTTATCTGTGGTAATATGGCCTCTGGCCCCCTTTCCCATCCAACTGTTCTTTGGAAGCTCTTAAGATTAGTATAATCTGTCTCAACCCCTGTACAGTGTTTCACCCTAAGAACTCTCTCTCCTAGCCTGAATTCTATAACACTTCTTCCTTTCTTTCTAACTACTCAGTCTGTCTCTAATAGTTCCCTAAAACTAGATGTTACCTATGGTCCTGCCTGCCCTGACATCCCTTTTCATTCTTTGTTCAATCTCCTTTAATCATTCCATCCACATTTGTGTGTGTCCCAGTTATTGTCAACTGTCATCACAGCATGGTTGTTCCCAGACTCAACCTCTCTCCCAAACCCCAATAATTGAATTTCCAGCTATCTTTAGTCTCTATATGATCTGTCTAACCATCATGGCTCTTTTAAACAAATAGATCCACCCCTATACCATTCACCTGCAACATATAAAAGCAGTTTTCTAAGATTCACATTAATCACTGCCATAAATCACTTATTTTCATCTGTTTTGAGTTCTGTGGTGTTTTTTAATCATTATGCATCTTTCCATTGATGGCACTGCTTCACTTCTTGGCTTGAAGCTCAACAAAGATGCTCTGGTTGAGTCTACTGATTTGTCTCCCTCAAAACAAATCAAGGTCTTTTGCTGGCCAAGCTGTCTTGGATACTGCTATTAATCTTGCCAAGTGTGAGAACCTCTAAATTGATAACACATTTCACTGCTGGTTGGCCCTTGAGCAATCAGGACTAAAACCCATCCTCCAGACACCTGCCTGACCTCTCATGTTTCTTCTGGGTAGCAATGGCTCTGTTATCCACACTGACTCCAAGGCTAAATAGTCTCAGTCACAGTTGATTCCTCACTAGTCCCTCCTCTTTTTATTGTAGTAAAAACATAAGATAATTTACCACCTTAACCATTTTTCAGTTCAGTTCAGTTCAGTCCAGTTGCTCAGTTGTGTCCGACTCTTTGCAACCCTATGAACTGCTGTCTAGGTTGGTCATAACTTTCCTTCCAAGGAGTAAGCGTCTTTTAATTTCATGGGTGCAATCACCATCTGCAGTGATTTTGGAGCCCCCCAAAATAAAGTCTGCCACTGTTTCCCCATCTATTTGCCACGAAGTGATGGGACCGCATGCTATGATCTTTGTTTTCTGAAAGTTGAGCTTTAAACCAACTTTTATCAAGAGGCTGTTTAGTTCTTCTTCACTTTCCGCCATAAGAGTGGAGCCATCTGCATATTGAGGTTATTGATATTTCTCCCGGCAATCTTGATTCCAGCTTGTGCTTCATCCAGTCCAGGGTCTTATGATGTAACCTGCATATAAGTTAAATAAGCAGGGTGACAGTATACAGCCTTGATGTACTGCTTTTCCTATTTGGAACCAGTCTGCTGTTCCATGTCCAGTTCTAACTGTTGCTTCCTGTCCTGCATACAGGTTTCTCAAGAGGCCGGTCAGGTGATCTGGTATTCTCATCTCTTTCAGAATTTTCCACAGTTTGTTGTGATCCACACAGTCAAAGGCTTTGGCATAGTCAATAAAGCAGAAATAGATGTTTTCCTGGAACTCTCTTGCTTTCTTGATGATACAGGGGATGTTGGCAATTTGATCTCTGGTTCCTCTGCCTTTTCTAAAACCAGCTTGAACATCTGGAAGTTCACGGCTCATGTACTGTTGAAGCCCGGCTTGGGGAATTTTGAGCATTACTTTACCAGCGTGTGAGGAGTACAACTGTGTGGTAGTTTGATCATTCTTTGGCATTGGAATAAAAACTGACCTTTTCCAGTCTCATGGCCATTGCTGAGTCTTCCAAATTTGTTGGCCTATTGAGTGCAGCACTTTAACAGCATCATCTTTTAGAATTTGAAATAGCTCAACTGGAATGCCATCACCTCCACTAGCTTTATTTGTAGTAATGCTTCCTAAGACCCACTTGACTTCACATTCCAGGATGTCTGGCTATAGGTGAATGATCACACCATCGTGATTATCTGGGTCATGAAGATCTTTCTTGTATAGTTCTTCTCTGTATTCTTGCCACCTCTTCTTAATGTCCTTTGCTTCTGTTAGGCCCATACCATTTCTGTCCTTTATTGAGCCCATCTTTGCATGAAATGTTCCCTTGGTATCTCTGATTTTCTTGAAGAGATCTCTAGTCTTCCCCATTCTATTGTTTTCCTCAATTTCTTTGCATTGATTACTAAGGAAGGCTTTCTTGTCTTTCCTTGCTATTCTTTTGAATTCTGCATTCAAATGGGTATATCTTTCCTTTTGCCCTTTGCTTTTCGCTTCTCTTCTTTTGACAGCTATTTGTAAGGCCTCCTCAGACAGCCATTTTGCTTTTTCGCACTTCTTTTTCTTGGGGATCCCTGTTTCCTGTACAATGTCACGAACCTGCATCATAGTTCATTAGGTACTCGGTCTGTCAGATCTGAAGTGAAGTGAAGTGGCTCAGTCGTGTCCGATACTTTGCGACCCCATGGACTGTAGACTACCAGGCTCCTCTGTCCATGGGATTTTCCAGGCAATAGTATTAAAGTGAATTGCCATTTCCTTCTCCAGGGGATCTTCCCAACACAGGGATGGAACCTGGGTCTCCCACACTGTAGACAGACACTTTACCGTCTGAGCCACCAGGGAAGTCTATCAGATCTAGTACCTTAAATCTAGTTCTCGCTTCCATTTTATAATTATAAGGGATATGATTTAGGTCATACCTGAATGATCTAGTGGTTTTCCCCCACTTTATTCAATTTAAGTCTGAATTTGCCAATAAGGCGTTCATGATTTGAGCCACAGTCAGCTCCCAGTCTTGTTTTTGCTGACTGTATAGTCATACTTACCCATTTTTAAGTATGCATATAGTTCAGCAGTGTTATGTATGGTCACACTGTAAAATCTAAAACTGTGTACCCAGTATTCTCTTCCTCCATCCCCTCCTCTCTATAACCTCTAAAATAAATTGCTTCTCAAATCCTGGGATTCCTCAATAGCGACTCTGGAAAGTCATGTCTTAAGATTTAGTGACACAAGGGACCTGACCGCAACTTCTGTATGAAAGAGTAATCTCTAAAATGTTCACATTCAATGGCTATTTGGCTATCGTTTGCAGATAACAGCAGAGAGCAAAGCAGCCACATCATCCGTGAGCACTCACTACAAGCTTCTTTATGTTGCACTAAAACCTTTCTCCTTAATTTTTAACACTGATTCTACTTATACTCACCACAGACCAAGGTTAAGCTCTTTCTCTCATGAAATTCCTTCAGACTTTTACAGAGAACATTATAATCTCCAGAATTTTACAAATTCTTTTGACTACTCCTTGTAAAACATAATTCCAGGTCTTCAACATCATCCTGGCTCTGAATTCAGTGCTTCAGTTCATCACTCTCTCTTAAAACATGCAATTGAAAATGAGTTCAGTTTCATAGATATGATCTGACCTGGTTGGAAGAGAATGTGATAATCACCTTACATCTTTATAGATACATTAATTACTATTGCTATTGCGATTGTTATTGAATCCACAATCAACAAAAACCCTAATATCTTTGGATTGGTTTGGCCAATACAAGCCTAATACTTGTCACAAGGGCTTCCCTGGTGGCTGAGATTTTGTAAAGAATCTGCCTGCAAACTCTTCACCATGAAATCTACAAACCCAGAGGCCCACATTCGATCCCTGGTCAGGAAGTTCCCCTGGAGAAGGAAATGGCAACCAACTCCAGTATTCTTGCCTGGAGAATCCCACGGACGGAGGAACTTTGCTGACTACAGTCCATGGGGTCACAAAGAGTTCGACACAACTGAGCAACTTCACTTCCCTCCTTACTTACTTGTCATAAAGCTGAAGTGAGAGATTCTTTTTCACTAAATGAATTGTTATTCAGATTTCTGTATCCCAGTAAGATATAGTAAAATTGAGCAGCTACTGCACATTGGCAATACATATGCACACACTGAAATGTACCTACAAAGCTTTACCTAAAATGTAACACTAAAGGGCAGAACATTTGAGAGTCTAGTCTATTTCCTGTACTCATATCCAGGGTCAGTTCCAAGATCCACAACCTTCCCTCTGTCTTCACTACCCTAATTCTGTTACCAACCTCACTTACTCTTTCCAGTCCTCCCACCCATATGTTAACAGATTATTCTGTTTATAGCACAGAGCTTTTACTGTGGCATTAGTGATTTGCCTCTACTAGTTTCCTCTGGCCCTGAGTAAAGCCAACCAGTAACCACCGCCATTTGATGATCAGTTCCTTCTCTCTCAAAAGAGCATGATTCCCAGCAGTATTAACTATGCTATAGCTATATAATATATATTACACATATATATTATATAATGTACACAAGCATTCTTCCTTATATATAAGAAATCTCTTCATTCTATAGAGCAACAAATTTTCCTGTTTGATTCCCTCATACAAATAAAATAAGTCTATCAAGAAATGAGAGATAGTCACTAGGATTTATCACACCAAGTCTAAAAGGCTCAAGTCACTCATCCCAAATTAAGCTGATGAAGTCAACAATACAAGCCCAAAGTTCTTTTTGTTTTGCACCCTCTGATAAGAAACAAAGTAGTCTTCATACCTGATTTCTACACAACAAGAACCTTTTTTGATCAAAATTAAATGCCATGAGGAGTTCGTATAATTCATCTATACTCCATCTAGGACAGAATCCTATCTGAAAAGTGAGGTTAAGTGCCGGATAACAACAGTATTTTAAGTCCACATACGGCTTACCTCTGAGAAAGTATTCTGGGGAAAATAAAGATATCTCTAGTCTTCATTTTCTTAATTAATACAATTAAAGTGTTAGACTAGATAACTGCTATCTAAGTTCCCAACTAGTGCTAGCGCTCCATGAGTCTTTCATTCTGAATACTGTTAGTTTCTAGGGGGAAAAAATTCCATATATGTATCTCCAGCAGTTCCCATTAACACACAATTTGGTGAAACTTGAGAACAGCTAACTCATCTCAGCTAGAAAAACTGTCAACAAAGCAAAACATACTGCATGCAGTTAACTAGGACATAAATGAGGACTATAATGAATTTAAGAATATAAAAATGATTAATTCTTTTAACAGCTGTTATTTAAGTCAGCAAAAATCAAATGCTTTCATTATTTTCCAAAGGTAGAATTTTCTTTCAGTTCAGTTCAGTCGCTCAGTCGTGTCCGACTCTTTGTGATCCCATGAATCGTAGCACGCCAGGCCTCCCTGTCCATCACCAACTCCCAGAGTTCACTCAGACTCACGTCCATCGAGTCAGTGATGCCATCCAGCCATCTCATCCTCTGTCGTCCCCTTCTCCTCCTGTTCCCAAACCCTCCCAGCATCAGAGTCTTTTCCAATGAGTCAACTCTTCGCATGAGGTGGCCAAAGTACTGGAGTTTCAGCTTGAGCATCATTCCTTCCAAAGAAATCCCAGGGCTGATCTCCTTCAGAATGCACTGGTTGGATCTCCTTGCAGTACAAGGGACTTTCTAGAGTCTTCTCCAACACCACAGTCCAAAAGCATCAATTCTTCGGTGCTCAGCTTTCTTTACAGTCCAACTCTCACATCCATACATGACCACAGGAAAAACCATAGCCTTGACTAGACAGACCTTAGTCAGCAAAGTAATATCTCTGCTTTCGAACATGCTATCTGCTGCTGCTAAGTCACTTCAGTCGTGTCCGACTCTGTGCGACCCCACAGATGGCAGCCCACCAGGCTCCGCCGTCCCTGGGATTCTCCAGGCAAGTACACTGGAGTGGGTTGCCATTTCCTTCTCCAATGCATAAAGTGAAAAGTGAAAGTGAAGTCGCTCAGTCGTGTCCAACTCTTAGCGACCCCATGGACTGCAGCCTACCAGGCTCCTCTGTCCATGGGATTTTCCAGGCAAGAGTACTAGAGTGGGGTGCCATTGCTTTCTCCGGAATATGCTATCTCGGTTGGTCATAAGTTTTCTTCCAAGGAGTACATTAACACAGCAACAGACTCTCAATAATCAGCATCTGCTCTTTATTATGCATATCACAAAGTCAAGGCTGGTGACACCATTATTAGAACCACTCTCTCAAGTTTCTTTCAAGAAGGCTGTTTCCAAAATCATGAGTTTATTTTGACAGATGTTTACCCCAAGTAGTGATTCCTAGCCTAAATTATAGAAATGGAAAATGACTAATGGAAACTGACAGCAGAAGAAAATGTCACGGGATCAGCTCTCACAGAAAATACAGCATAATCTGGATATACTAAAATTGGGTGTGAGTTAACTATTACTGGCCAATAAACTCCTTGGAATCAGGGGTTAAATCACACTGAACCTATTATCATCCACACCAGGCAGACAGATGGTAGTTTGGAAAGGACTGACTACTAGGTCTAAGCTCAGCAACCAAGAGATGACTGGAAGAATTGGGGCCACAGAACACAGATTTATAAAGAAATATAACAGCATGAGGGCAGGAAATGGTTACCATCGGTCAGAGTTTGTGGTCACTACAAAAGTTGATACCTTGGAGCTCCAAATGGGAACAAGGTTTAAAATGCCCTAGAGTTGTGTGGCAAATGAGTTTATGGAAGGAAGACAGTATTTACAGGGAGGTAGGAAGAGGGAGTCTCAGTAGAGACAATAGTACGGATTTTGAAGTTGCTGGTAGCAAGAGAAATGAAGTGCAGAGGAAAGAAACAATGGAGGTCTGAAGGCATAGAGAGGAAATAAGCTGCAGATAGAGTGCAGCAGACTGACAGCGAGCCAGTGCAGAACTGAGGATGGTGACAGTGAGAGAGGAACAGTCTGCAAGTCTATCCTCCTACCCACCTTCCTGGTGAGTCACTCTCTTTAAGGGGAAGAGCACTTAAAGAAGTTTGCCCCCAACATACAGGTATGGGAAAAAGCAGTTTCATTTAAGATAACAGGAGAGAGGGCACACATGAAAACAGCTGGCATATAAAAATGTTTGATCATCGCACAAGCACAGTGGGAAGGCTAATGCAAGGCAGTATGGGGTTCATGGACAGGCCTAGGATATACAAACAGATAATAGGGTTAAGTGCAAGGAGAATGAGAAATAAACTGAAAGCATGTCAGAGAAAGGAGAAAGGGACTTCTTCACAGATAGCTTTGTTACAGAGGAATGCCAGGTTCCTCAGAGTTTCAGCTAGTTTGAAAATGATAGTAAATATTTCCCCAAGGTCAGTTAGAATCTGTATTAAGCAGCTTCTCAGATTTTTAGTGTGGTGAGTGTTGAGATGTTGGAATGACTAAAAATCTGGAATTTATTGCTTCCCTTAAATTTGTTAGAAATTCTCACAATTTAACCACTGGTAACTTTTATCAGCAAAGAAGGCTGAATAAAATTTGTATTTCAAATTAAAATCTAACTTCCAAAAGCATCTTTTACTGAGACTATTAAAATGCACCTGAGTTCAGTTTTTGTCTCCTCTGTATTTTCAGTCCAGCAAAAATGCTGAAAGTCTTAATGATTTGGGGAATGAATTAAATATAGACATCACTCAACCGATCAGAAATAAGAGTCCACAAACCAGCATTCTCCAAACAAGTCCACACTCTTGAAGGAGACATGAAAGTTTTCATTGTTAGGTATACAGCAAAAATAATTTCATACAGCTTTTTAACTAAGAAAACAACCACTCAAGAACATAACAAAGGTTGATTACAGTCCAAAACACCAGGCTTCAATATGCAGGTCATTTTGCCTGGCTGGTCTGGTGACCCTTGATTGTTCATGGTTTGAGGCTGTTCACAACCCTAGAAAATAGCATGGGCCAGGGCGTGGGGCTGGGACTGAAACCAAGGGAGGGGGCACCAAGCTGGGCAGAGTAGACTCCCCTGCACTGCTCAGACCTCCTACCCTCTCCACCCGGCTTCCCACATTTTTCCTTTTTCTAAAGATGCTGATACTAAGAAAAACAAGCACCATTCACAGAGATTCCCATAGAATATCTTCACTCTTCTATTATACCTGCACAATTTAACTATAATGAATACAACAGAGCTCATTCCCAATCTCCAAGAGAAAGGAATGATGCAGATCTTGTGCCCAGAGCCCTGGTGAATTTTCAGAGGATAAGGATGCTTCAGTCTCAACACACAGTGATACCTTGGATCAGAAAGTAGCCTGAAGTCATACAACTTTCTTCACTTTCCCACCCTCTCTCTCAACTTTCTTTCTCCCCTCTCCTTCTTTCCATTATGTATGGACTTCTATATGCATTAACTTACTATTGCTCTTTATTTCTTCCTTTCCTTCTTTCTTGCCTGTATGTCTCAGAACTTACTTAAAAGCCTAGGAGAGGGGGAAAAAAGTTAAGTTTTTAACTTCCATCTATTACCATTGTTATGGAAATACTTTCACTCTCCTAGATCTATTCACATGTTCTAATTTGAACCTGAAAGCAATTTAGGTGTCTGGGTAGGCCTTCTGGACAGTAAGTACTTGAATTGTAAAAATAAATGATGAAGGGACTGAAAAACAACTATCATGGCAGAAAAAGAGAAGTCTAGGTATTTTCCTGTGCTGACTCTTTACCTTCTGTTTGCTTAAGACAAAAACAACATTCAGATATTTTCACTATGAAGAACAACTACAATTATTTTAGAAGAGCATCCCGGGTGGCTCAGGGAGTAAAGAATTCTGCCTGCAATGCAGAAGACATGGATTCAATCTCTGGGTTGGAAAGATCCCCTGGAGGAAGGCATGGCAACCCATTCCAGTATTCTTTCCTGGAGAATCCCATGGACAGAGGAGCGTGATGGACTACAGTCCACAGGGCTGCAAAGAGTAGGCCATGAAAGAAGTGACTGAGTATGCATGCACATTTATTTTAGAAAGTTTTCTGCAGCTAGTTATCAATACACCAAAGTTATGGAAACAGCTTGACTATATGAAATTGGTCACTGCAATTTTATTTCTTTAAAAGTATAAGAAATATGTAGATGAAATAATATGACTGAATTGCTCCAAAATAATACAAGAATTCAAAAGTTCATCAAGCTGTAGATGTCTAATTTGCATACTTTACATGTTTACTTGTCTGCACTAAAAAGTTTACATAAAAAATAATAACATAAGAGAGAAAAGTCAAGAAGCATGTAGTTAAAATAAAATTATTCATGAATTGACAACTCTCAGTGTTGGGTAGTGAGTACTATTCTATTTTTGCATGGTTGCAACTTTTCATAATAAAAGATACTGTAATATGTTACTTAGAAA
>SJYC01149217.1:0-58262 GCA_006408675.1 Madoqua kirkii | reverse complement strand
TGTCTAAGTAGGTCATAACTTTCCTTCCAAGGAGTAAACATCTTTTAATTTCATGGCCGCATCAGCATCTTCAGTGATTTTGGAGCCCAAGAATGTAAAGTCAGCCACTTTCTCACTGTTTCCCCATCTATTTGCCATGAGTGACAGGACCCAAGACATGATCTTAGTTTTCTGAATGTCAAGTCTATGGTTTTTCCAGTAGTCATGTGTGCATGTGAGAGCTGGACCAGAAAGAAAGCTGAGTGCCAAAGAACTGATACTCATGAACTGTGGTGTTGGAGAAGACTCTTGAGAGTCCCTTGGACTGCAAGGAGATCTAATCAGTCAACCCTAACGAAAATCAACCCTGAATCTTCACTGGAAGGACTGATGCTGAAGCTGAAGCTATAGTACTTTGGCCACCTGATGTGTAGGACTGACTCATTGGAAAAAGAACTTGATGCTGGGAAAGACTGGAGGCAGGGTGAGAAAGGGACGACAGAGCATGAGATTTTTAGATGGCATCACCGACTCAATGGACATGAGTTTGAGCAAGCTCTGGGAGTTGGATGGTGGACAGGGAAGTCTGGTATCCAGCAGTCCATGGGGTTGCAAAGAGTTAAACATGACTGAGGAACTGAACTGAACTGAAAATGGACCAAAATACAGACAATCATTTAATGTTTAGATAAGCTGACTTTTTAACTCACTGGGGAAATTAACTTATTTTCTAATAAATTAGAAACAAAATGGCTTGCTTTTTTTGGTGGGAGAGGGGTTAGATTCACAATTTACTAAGTCTTGGAACAATCCAGGTATTGAACTGTAATGTTTGTGTTCAGAGTGATTGATTGAATTTTATGTATTCTATAAATTTATGGGAATACTGGGAAAATATCACTAGCATGAACAGAATGAAGTATGGAGCCTGAAAATACTACCTATACATTATTCAGCAAATTTGGAAACCTTGCGAGCATATCTCCACATTTTACTTGTCTTTTCATCTATATGTTTTAAAAATTAATTTTATTGCAGGATAATTGAATTACAATGTTGCCTTAGTTTCAGGTGTATACAAAGTGAATCAATTATAGATATACAAACATACACTCTTTTTAAGATTCTATCCCCATATAGATCATTACAAATTATTGAATAGTGTTCTATGTGCTATATATAGTAGGTTTTTATTACTTATCTACTTTACATATAGTAGTGACTTCATTTTCACTTTTCCCTTTCATGCATTGGAGAAGGAAATGGCAACCCACTTCAGTGTTCTTGCCTGGAGAATCCCAGGGACAGGGGAGCCTGGTGGGCTGCTGTCTATGGGGTCGCACAGAGTCAGACACGACTGAAGTGACTTAGCAGCAGCAGTGAGTACATGTCCATTTTAAATTATGCTTCATGAATTGGGAAGATTTGTTAATTGACACTGGTCACCAATTGCTGAAAAGGTTCCAACATGAAGAAGTGTTGTTAAAGCCTACAGGAAGTCTCAATTAAGGAATAAGAACTGGTAGGAGGAAGTGACAGCAGGAACATAGTACTTAAGATTCAAAATTTAAAAATCAACTTTCACATGATGTCACTTAGGACCATAGGGCTTAGAGATTTACTGAATTAAATTCAATTTTTGTCATGGTGGTTTTACATGTTTGAATAAAGCAAAAGATTCCATTTCCATTTTGAAAAAAATCCACTCACATTTCTTATTCACACAATCATTTCTAATTCATTTTTTAGTTTCAAGAGTTGTTTACCTCCTCCTTTTTTAATATTACTGCACATAGCACTTATATTTTCCTTGTCTCTGTCTCCTACTTCAGCACACTTGTCTTTTTTTTTTTTTTTTTGCCTTTAATCCTCTTTTTCAGCCTTAGAAGAGTGGGTTCACACTTAAGTGATCTCTGCCAGCTGTTGTCATTATCCACTGGCTTAGTATTTAAGTCCCTATAATCTGACTTTCCTCCCCAGCAATTTTCTATTCACAAGACCTAATTATTAAAGCCAAAAATATGTTGAAAAACAACACTTCAACCTTTCTACTATGCCTTAGGGTCACATTCCACACAGCTATTTACAGTACGTGAATCATTTTTTTCACTCCTATTACCCAATCTAACTTTTCCTACAGCTCTTCCGCAGTGATAGAAACCTCTAACCAATTAAACTATTCTCTAAATTGTCAGTGCTCACATACATAATATTTCATTTTTAAAAGAGGGATACCAATTTTTCAAGGAAAAATTGGCCAAGATGGAGCTAAATGTGATTAGGGAAAGGGCAAATTAACAAAACTTGCTAGTTGAATCCTGACCCCCTGTGTCAGCTTCTACTGCTCTGCAAGATTATGACAGTGATTTTTTTAAATTTATTTATTCTAATTGGAGGATAATTGCTTTACAATATTGTGTTTGTTTCTGCCATATATCAACATGAATCAGCTATAGGGATATGTATGTCTCCTCCACCTTGAACCTGCTTCCCACCTCCCACCCCATCTCACCCCTCTAGGTTGTCACAAAGCACCAGATTTGAGCTCCCTGTGTCATACAGCAAATTTATCTGGTGCTTCATATATCTAATTTTACATATGTTAATGTACATTTTTCAGTGCTACTCTCCAACTGTTCCACCCTCTCCTCCCACTATGTCCATAAGTCTGTTCTTTATGTCTGAGTCTCCATTGCCACCCTGCAGATAGGTACCATCTTTCTAGATTCCATATATATGTGTTAATAAATGATATTGGTCTTTCTCTTTTGGACTTATTTCACTCTGTATAATAGGCTCTAGGTCCATCTACCTCATTAGAACTGACTCAAATGTGTTCCTTTTATAGCTAAGTAATATTCCATTGTGTATATATACCACAACTTCTTTATCCATTCATCTGTCCATGCACACCGAGGTTGCTTCTATGTCCTAGCTATTGTAAATAGTGCTTCAGTGAACACTGGGGTACATGTGTATTTTTCAGTTATGGTTTCTCAGGGTATATGCTCAGTAGTGGAATTGCTGGGATTCCCTAAGTAGCTCAGCTGCTAAAGAATCTGCCTGCAATGCAGGAGACTTGGGTTCAATCCCTGGGTTGGGAAGATTTGCTGGAGAAGGGAAAGGCTACCCACTACAGTATTCTGGCCTGGAGAATTCCATGGACTATACAGCTGCAAAGAGTCAGACATGACTGAGCAATTTTCACTGGGCTTCCCTGGTGGCTCAGCGGTAAAGAATCTGACTGCAATGCAGGAGCTGCAGGAAGCATGGGTTCAATCCCTGGGTCAGAAAGAACCCCTGGAGGAGGAAATAGCAACCCACTCCAGTATTCTTGCCTGGAGAACTCCATGGACAGAGGAGCCTGGCGGGCTACAGTCCATAGGGTCACAAAGAGTCGGACATGACTGATGCGATTTGATATATATGATATGGTAGTTTTATTTCTAGTTTTTAAAGGGGTCTCCATACTGCTCCAGAGACAGAAATGGCAACCCACTTCAGCATTCTTGCCTAGGGAAGCCTGCTGGGCTGCTGTCCATAGCATTGCATAGAGTCGTACATGACTGAAGCGACTTAGCAGCAGCAGCAGCAGCAGCCATACTCTGCTCCACACTGGTTGTATCAGTCTGCATTCCCACCAACAGTGTAAGAGGGTTCCCTTGTCTTCATACCCTCTCCAGCATTTACATATGGAAACAATGGAAATAGTGAGAGAGTTTATTTTCTTGGGCTTCAAAATCACTGCAGATGATAAGTACAGCCATGAAATTAAAAGACACTTGCTCCTTGGAATAAAAGCTATGACCAACCTGGACAACATATTAAAAAGCAGAGACATTACTTTGCAAACAAAAGTCCATCTAGTCAAAGCTATGGCTTTTCCAGTAGTCATGTATGGATGTGAGAGTTGGACTGTAAAGAAAGCTGAGCACTGAAGAATTGATACTTTTGAACTGTGGTGTTGGAGAAGACTTTTGAGAGTCTCCTGGACTGCAAGGAGATCCAACCAGTCCATCCTAAAGGAAATTAGTCCTGAATATTCATTGGAAGAACTGATTCTGAAGCTGAAACTCCAATACTTTGGCCACCTGATGAGAAGAACTGACTCATTAGAGAAGAACCTGATGCTGGGAAAGACTGAAGGCAGGAGGAGAAGGGGACAAGAGAGGATGAGATGGTCGGATGGCACCATTGACTCGATGGGCGTGAGTTTGAGCAAGCTTCAGGAGTTGGTGATGGGCAGGGAGGCCTGGTGTGCAGCAGTCTATGGAGTCTCAAAGAGTCAGACATGACCAAGTGACTGAACTGAACTCTAGCACTTATTGTTTATAGACTTTTTGATGATAGTCATGCTGACCAGTATGAGATGATACCTCACTGTAGTTTTGATTTGCACTTCTCTTAATAATGAGTGATGCTGAGCACCTTTTTATGTGTTTATTAGCCATTTGTATGCCTTCTTTAGATAAATGTCTGTTTAGGTCTTCTGCCCACTTTTTATTGAGCTTTTTGTTTTTCTGGTACTGAGCTGCATGAGCAGCTTGTATATTTTGAAGATAAATCCTTCTCCAACTTAAATCCTGCGACAGTGTTTTTAAGTCTATGGTCTACCATTCCAGCTAATTTTAAGAGCTTCATGTATTGCAGCCTGTGTTAAGATTTTTTTTCTTTTTTTTCATTTTCAAGTTATAATAAATATTAAGAAAAAATTTTCAAAGCATACATGTCCTGCGCCACAAAATTGAATATTCTAATTCCCTATCATCATAGCAAAGTGAGCATCTAAGTTCTCAGAAAAGAAAGGCTAATTTGCAAGTAATGTACCAAAGTTGAAATCTATACATTTTATATAAATGTGGACTGAGCCCCAAACTGCATAATTAATTAATAGTGACACATTATTAATTGTTTTATTAATTTAGCAAATTTCAGAATACCTAATAAACTCTTGTTAATGTATCTATAATTGGGAGATCTTGGAGAAGGGAATGGCTACTGCCTCTAGTATTCTTGCTAATCAATGGACAGAGGAGATTGGTGGGCTACAGTCCATGGGGTCGCAGAGAGTCAGACATGACTATGAGACTAACACAACACAATGACTGGGAGATCAATTCTGAAAACCCAAAGCGTATGACCAATGTATGCATAAACCTCACTGGCTTTTTCCAAAAAGGACATCATCAACCTTTAGGATTTCAATCAATTCGAATCAATATGGCAATGCAATGGGTGATTTTGAGCACTGTAGGAGGTAGTATTTGTGACGTGCTTAGCAGAGTGCCTGGTATAGAAAATAGAAGTGAGCACCCATTATATATTTACAACTATTACCTGATTTAATTCTCTACATAGTTATGTAAGGTAGTATCTTTTGTCTACAATGGCAAGTTAGTAAGAAAGAAAGCAAAAGCTATGCAGCAGTCAGTAAAGTATAGTTTGGGAGGAAGGAGAGATCAAATGGTCCAGAAGGACAAGTAGCTTTAAAGGACAGGCAGAACTTAGAACACAAGGTTTTCTCGAATTCTTACCCTCCCCATGCTCTCAGTTTAGTTCAGTTCAGTCTTTCAGTCATGTATAATTCTTTGTAACCCCATGGACTGTGAAGCAGTCCAGGCTTCTCTGTCCATTATCTAACTCCTGGATCTTGCTCAAACTCATGTCCATCGAGTCAGTGATGTCACCCAACCATCTCATCCTCTGTCGTCCTCTTCTTCTCTTGTCTTCAATATTTCCCAGCATCTAGGTCTTTCCCAATGAGTCAGTTCTTCACATCAGGTGGCCAAAGTATTGGAGATTCAGCTTCAGCATCAGTCCTTCCAATGAATATTCAGGACTGATTTCCTTTAGGATGGACTGGTTGGATCTCCTTGCAGTCCAAGGGACTCTCAAGAGTCTTCTCCAACACCACAGTTCAAAAGTATCAATTCTTCAGTGCTTAGCTTTCTTTATCACCCAACTCTCACATTTATACATGACTACTGGAAAAGCCATAGCTTTGACTAGATGGACCTTTGTTTGCAAAGTAATGTCTCTGCTTTTTAATATATTGTCTAGGTTGGTCACAGCTTTTCTTCTAAGGAGCAAGCATCTTTTAATTTCATGGCTGCAGTCACCATCTACAGTAATTTTGGAGCCCCCCAAAATAAACTCTCACTGTTTCCATTGTTTCCGCATCTAATTACCATGAAGTGATGGGACTGGATGCTGTGATCTTAGTTTTCTGAATGTTGAGTTTTAAGCCAACTTTTTCACTCTCCTTTCACTTTCATCAAGAGGCTCTTAAGTTCTTTGCTTTCTGCCATAATTCTCTAGTATTCAATAAACATTTGATTTGTTGAAAATCCATCATCTCAAGCAAACAAGAAAACTCCCCTCATGGGAAAAAGTTTAAATGGAAATATTTTAACAGAAATGAAAAACCCCTGTATTTTCTCAGATTGTTTGGATAACTGAGAACTAGGAGTTTCTAGAACTGGGTTCTTTTGTTTTCCACCTTCATAATCCCATCCTTAAAGAAACCTAGTAGTCACTATACACATACTTTGAAATGTTATACTGTGTGGGAAGTGTTGTTTGGTTTTTTTTCTAATGAAATATTTTCTTTGCTTGAGTGGTCATTAACAGAAAGAGACATGAAGGCTCCTATCAATTTGTATTTGCACAGTAATTCAGATGGAGGAAATTCAACCTTTCCAGTTTTTGTTGTTGTTGTTTTCTTTTTTTTGAAGAGTGCTCTACTTTGTATTCTTGCCTGAAGAATCCCAGGGATGGGGGAGCCTGGTGGGCTGCTGTCTATGGGGTTGCACAGAGTCGGACATGACTGAAGCAACTTAGCAGCAACAGCTACTTTGTAGTTAACAGTGCATTTTATCATTGTGCTCCCATTAATGGAATGGGAAATAAATTTTTTCTCTTTTTTGAGTTATACCTTGATGGCTAGTTATTTTAGGGAGCAAATAACTTTTTCACATTTTCATCCTAACAGCATTTTAAAAACTGGGACATACTAGGAGTTAATTCAGTCACCTCATGCTTTCAATCCTGCGTTCGTCTATCCAATTACCTTTGCTTTATTATTGTACTGCTGCTGCTGCTAAGTCGCTTCAGTCGTGTCTGACCCTGTGCGACCCCAGACATGGCAGCCCACGAGGCTCCGCCATCCCTGGGATTCTCCAGGCAAGAACACAACAACATGGGTTGCCATGTCCTTCTCCAATGCATGAAAGGGAAAAGTGAAAGTGAAGTTGCTCAGTCGTGTCCGACTCTTAGCGACCCCATGGACTGCAGCCTACCAGGCTCCTCTGTCCATGGGATTTTCCAGGCAAGAGTACTGGAGTGGGGTGCCATTGCCTTCTCCAAGTAGGAGGGGCCTAATACTATAAGGTTACATCAGTAATCCTCACTGGCTGATCATCCAGACAGTTCCTTTCGACAGCACCTTGATGCTATGACATGAATTCTGCATCTAACCTTCAGTTTCATGGGCTTGTGGTTTTGTCAATATCCCTATGATAATCAAAGTCAGGGAGGCAGACATATTAATCAAAATCTCAAGAGAGCAAAATGTACATGTATTACTCTCCATTTTTGAAGAACTTAATATTAAGTAGAACAGAATGTTCAAACTAGCTTTATCTTTTTATTCACTTTCAGACAGCTGCATCTGATAACAACTAGAAAGTTGATTTTAATTAAAGTAGATACTCTCAATGGATTTTTACATAAGGCCTTAATAGTCTGTGCATTCATCTGTACAGTGAGTGAGTATATACAATAAGCATACCTAATATAATCTGCTGTTGCTGCTGCTAAATCGCTTCAGACGTGTCCGACTCTGTGTGACCCCAGAGACAGCAGCCCACCAGGCTCCTCTGTCCCTGGGATTCTCCAGGCAAGAACACTGGAGTGGGTTGCCATTTCCTTCTCCAATGCATGAAAGTGAAAAGTGAAAGTGAAGTCGTTCAGTCATGTCTGACTCTCCGCAACCCCATGGACTGCAGCCTACCAGCTCCTTCGTCCATGAGATTTTCCAGGCAAGAGTACTGGAGTGGGATGCATGACCATTATTCAGTGAGCCCCTACTATGAGCCACTAAGGAATGAAGTGCCAGCTTCTCTTTCCAACTCTGGCCTTTCTATGTTTCTTACAAACCACCTATCTTCAATAAATATCCTTTTTCTTTTAATTTATTAACAGTATTGTCTTAGTCACAATTTAAAGATGTTTAATGTATTCATATTTTGATAGAAACTACACCCTCATCCTTTGATTAGGACCACTCCTTTTCAAGAAATAATTACTTAGTTTGGTGTATTTACACATGACTGACTTCTTCTATTTACATGTTGATTTCCTTCAGTCTATTCTCAAGACTTTAACACATTTCCAAGTTCTAAAGAAAACTTCTCCTGCTCTATTACTTTTTGGAATGTGATTAAAAAGTCAGTCTTTTTATCTATACTTCTGTTACAGTGTATACTATCTTGCAATAATTTTCAATTTAGTTTCTATATTCAGTATTTTAAATATATTAATATATCATCTTTAACATGACCCAAAAATCTGAAGAAAAAGAATGTATATAGAGAAATATCTCCTGCTTTCACTTTGCTTTGTCTCCAGTTTTTCTTATTGAACTAACTCCATGTACAGAGGACTAATCATTATTTTTTTAAGTCATATAGCATTCCAATATATTAACTCATAATTTGTTCAAACAATTCTTTATTAATATTTTTTTTCTATTCTTTAACAGCAACATGACAATGAATAATATAAACATATGTCATTTCATCCTTGTGTAAAAACTATACTTGCTATGCCAAAGAACATATACCAGTGTATCGAAGCACATATTGCCAAATTTTCCTCCAGGTGGTTTGTCCCATTTTACACTCCCACCAGGAATTTATGAAAGTATATTTTGCACAAGTGTGTTAACAACTTCCGGCTTTTGCCAATGTGTTACATGAAAATGGCATCTCGTTGGAATATTAATTTACCTTTTTCTGTATGATTAGGAATAGAATTAAATTTATTCACTGAACAGATACTTATGGAATCCCTATTATGTGCCAGCAAGGTGATGGGAATATAAAAGTGAACTGAACATAAAAAGCATATATATATATATCTGACTATGCATGTAATCATATACATATAGTGAATTATTCAGTATAGTATTAGATGATGATAATTGTCATGAAGAAATAAAAGTAGAATAAGGTGAAGGGAGAACGACAGTCAGGATAAATAAACTTCATTGACAGAGTTACATTTTGGAAAAACTTTGAAGATGAGGGAGATAACGGAAAAGTGAATTCCAGGTAGAGGAAAGAGCTAGTGGAAAATCTCAAGGTGGGGAATAGTTGGCATTGTGGAGGAATTACAAGTTCAGTGTGACTGAAGGAGAACCAGAGAGGGGAGGAGTGATAACAACTGTTAGAGAGACAATGAGAAGCAGGAACGCACAGGGCTTTGGTACACAATGCAAAACACTTTGGCTTTCATTCTGGATAAATGAAAAGCCACTGAACAGATAAAAGTTGGAATGACCCAGAGAGATGGTGTGGGGAGGGAGGTGGGAGGGGGATTCAAGATTGGGAACACGTGTTCACCCATGGCGAATTCATGTTGATGTATGGCAAAATCAATACAGTATTGTAAAGTAAAATAAAGTAAAAAAAAAAAAAAGAAATGTCAAACACACAAAAAAATATATATATAAGTATATATTTTATTTTATTAATTTTTTTATTTAATACTTTATTCTATTTTACAATACTGTATTGGTTTTGCCATACATTGACATGAATCAGCCATAGGTGTACATGATCTCCCAGTGCCGAAGCCCCCTCCCACCTCCCACCCCATGCCATCTCCCCGGATCATTCTGTACACCAGCCCCAAGCATCCTGTATCCTGTGTTGAACATAGACTGGTGCTTCATTTCTTATATGATAGTATACATGTTTCAGTGCCATTCTCCCCAATCATCCCACCGTCTCCCTCTCCCTCAGAGTCCAAAAGTCTGTTCTATATCTCCGTGTCTCTTATGTTGTCTCACTTACAGGGTCATCATTACTATCTTTCTAAAAGATCACTATAGATGCTACTAAGATTAAACCATACAGAGCAAGGGTGGAAGCAGAAAGACCAGTCTCAAGACTACTGCCTCAATCCTATCAAGAGATGATGGCAGATTATTCCAGGATTGAGTAATAAAACTGGGTTGTCAGATTCTGAATATATGTTCAAGATATAGCAAACAAGACTTCCTGAAAAAACTGGATACGTATTATAAAGGAAATAAAGAAGCAAATTATTACTCCAACTTTTTTAGCTGGAGCAACTGGAAGGATAAAATTGCTATTACCTAGATTTTTTGTAAGATACATTTGTATTTCCCTTATTTTTTTTTTTTTTACTGAACTCTCTATTCATATTCTTTGTTTATTCTTCTATTGTGATTCTTGCTCTTTTTCTTAAGATTTTCTAGATTATCTATCTACTTATCTATGTAGAATAATACCTTTATAGATATAGACTCAAAATATATTATGCCAACTTATATTTTTCTTTGCTCATGCTACAATGCGGGAGACCCAGGTTTGATCCCTGGGTCAAGAAGATCCCCTGGAGAAGGAAATGGCAACCCACTCCAGTACTCTTGCCTGGAGAATCCCATGGATGGAGGAGCCTGGCGGGCTATAGTCCATGGGGTTGCAAAGAGT
Organism: Madoqua kirkii; assembly: GCA_006408675.1. Lineage (NCBI taxonomy): Eukaryota > Metazoa > Chordata > Mammalia > Artiodactyla > Bovidae > Madoqua > Madoqua kirkii. Next base: position 47,544 of record SJYC01149217.1, on the reverse strand, counting down.
CGGACACGACTGAGTGACTTCACTTTCTTTCACTTTCCTCATGCTAGTTTTGAAGTGTTTTGGTTTTCTTCTGCTTGATTTTTTAAGGCATGCAGATTTGTAAAAATACTTGAAATTATCAACTTTATCGGCTCCTGAATTTTTAGTCAGAATTAGAAATATTCTTGCTCCAAGATTAGGTATATGTTATCTTATGACTTGTTTTATGGTTTCATTTTTTACATGTGCATCTTTATTCCACTAGGCATCCATCTGGTGAAGCATGACAAGCATAAATCCCACCATGTCTAGATGACCATTCAGTTGTCCTCAATAATTTATTAATTCTCTATATTTTCTTCATTTATTATATATGCTGCCTTTCATAACTTAGATTCCTAAATGTAACTGGGTCAAATTCTGGCATCATATTCTATTCCTTTCATCTTCATGTCTGTTCATGACACATGGCTCTGTGTTCTTTATTTAGAATTTATAATTATTTTTATAAATGGTAGCACTAAGCCCTAAGATCATTTCTCTGATCTTCATTTTCAAAAATTCTTTGTTATTTCTGTTAACTTACCATTTGATCTTTAGAAGCACCTTGGTTATTTGTTAAAACTATAGCTCAGAGAACATTAACACCTTTAGTTTTTGATTTCCTACCAGAATGTTTTTATGTTTGAATTTGTTTCAACTTTTCCCTTTGTTTTTTTTTTTTTTGTGTGTGTGTGTGTGTCTGGGTATTTTAAACATTTCTCCACATGGTTCTTGAGCTTTCTTTGTTCTGTTTTTATTGTAAATGAGAGAATTTTTCTTTTACCATATACCATCTGAGTTATTTGTCTTATTAATATATACACAAATGGTGTTGATTTCTGCATGCATGCATCCTAAGTTGCTTCAGGTATGTCCAGCTCTTTGCAACACTATGGACCATAGCCTACCAGGCTCCTCTGTCCATGGGATTCTCCAGGCAAGAATACTGGAGTGAGGTTCTGCGCCCTCCTTCAGGGGATCTTCCCATCCCAGAGATCAAACTCACATCTGTCCTGTCTACCTGCATTGGCAGAAGAGTTCTCTACCCCTAGCACCACTTGGGAAACTCTGATTTCTAAATACTGATTTCATATCCTATTACTGCATTTTCACATTGTTTGTATGGTTTTTCAGTAGGTTCTATGGTGAATTTCAGTTTCATAATAATTTCAAGTGCCAAGGGTGACAGTTTCACCTCTTTGCCTAATTTATGTCTAATTAGTAAGTAAACAGACAAATGAACTCCACAACAGCTGTAAGAGGGATAAGCCTCTGTCATCTCCCTCTCCTGTTGCCATATTACAAAAGCCTATAGATTAGGTGGGGCACTATGCGCTTCTATAGCACTGAGGAATATTCCCAGAAAATTCCTCACAATGATAACTATTTGTTTCCTGTTTTCTTCTATACTCTAAATTTCCTAAATATTGTATTTTGTTCATATTTTATATTATTTCCCCAGGCACAAAATGTTAATAAACAATACATACAAGTTAAATGAATGATTAGACGACTTAATGAAGATTATATGTCTTTGCATAAAGACACTGTCTAGTGATATTTAAAGATCTTTTTGTCTCTACATATAACTGCTTCTTAGTTTAAGACAGTTCACCATAGTAGAGCAAAGGGTTCAGAGGTCAACAAATCTTACTTCTTCACCCTCTGGCTAAGTAATTTGGGGGCAGGCATATCAATTTTATAATACTTAATTTGTGAAATGCAAATGATGTATCATCAAGAGTTCCTTCAAAGAAAAAAAGAGGGGGAGGAAAAAAGATGGCAGCGGAATAGGACAGGGAGGACACTTTCTCCCTCACTACTTCAACAAAAGAACACTTCAACATGGAATAAACTCCACAAAACAACTTCTGAAGGCTGGCAGAGTGGGAGTGCATTAATTCCCCTACACTTTAGTTTCCGGTCTTTCACTCATAAATGCTATAGGAACTTCAGAGTATTTTGTGCCCCAATAGCTCCAAGCGAAGTTATGGAGTAAGAGCACAGAGTTTCTTGGTGTAGGTAGGAGAAAAAACACTATTTGTTCTGCGCCCATTATCAACATGAAAAATGATCTTTTCAAGTGAAACTCCCAAGAATAGTGTGTGAAGTAGAGATTCTGAATCACGAGATTGATTGAGGGAGTGTTCTGCAGTATAAACCTTTTAGTTATGAAGTGGAACAGGTTATGGAAAGAGAAAGAGATGAAATTGATGAAATCTCACTTTGGTCTGAATCATAAGGAGAAGACTAAACACTTTAGCACCACAAAGTTGCTCTCCTCCCCATGAGGCAAGAGGGCTAGACTTTTGAATCCACATACGAGTCTATAATTGGCGGTAAGTTGTCTGACAGGGGTAGAGGGAATACGTTCCCAGGTGAGGTGGTTCCCTTTGGCTGAGAACAACAATCAGGAGAAGCCCTTAGGAGGCAATACTTAGCAGTCAAGGAAGTGGCAAACTGGCCCAGTGAAAGTGAAAGTGTTGCTCAGTCATGTTCCACTCTTTGCAATCCCATGAACTATAGCCCACTAGGCTTCTCTGTCCTTGGAACTGTTCAAGCAAGAATACAGGAGTGGGTTGCCATTCCCTTCTCCAGGGGATCTTCCCAACCTAGGGATCGAACCCAGATCTCCTGCACTGCAGGCAGATTCTTTACCATCTGAACCACCAGTGAAGCCCAGTAAAGCACACCTAAGAATAACTGCCCCTAGGGGTTCTTCAGCTGCCCTCCATATCACAGCACAAATTGTTTCTAAGTATCTCTGCTTCCTTAGTTGGGTTGCTATAGCCCTAAAAACAGGACAAATAATACACATTAGGTGAGGCCCAAACTGAATCTCAGATTATTATTCTACAAGGTTTCTTAATGCTGTTCATAGCATTATGAGGCATTTGTAACCTTATAAAGGGGAAATAACACATTTACTGAAAATATAATATTTAATGAGTGTTACTGTATCATAACTGTGGATGGTGACTGCAGCCATGAAATCAGAAGATGGTTGTTTTTTGGCAGGAGAGCTATGATGAACCTAGACAGTGTGTTGTAAAGATATTACTCTGCCATCAAAGGTCTGTACAGTTCTGACAGCTGGGCCCTAAAGAATGCCAAGTACTGAAGAACTGATGCCTTTGAACTGTGGGGCTGGGGAAGACTCCTGAGAGTCCCTTGGACAGCAAGGAGATCAAACCAGTCAATATTAAGGGAAATCACCCCTGAATATTCACTGGAAGGACTGATGTTGAAGCTCCATTATTTTAGTCACCTAATGTGAAGAGCTAACTCATTGGAAAAGTCCTTGATGCTGGGAAAGATTGAGGGCAGAAGGAGAAGATGGCATCAGAGGATGAGATGACTGGATGCCACCACCAATGCAATGGACATGAACTTAGACAAACTTTGGGAGATGGAGAGGGACAGGGAGACATGACATGCTGCAGGCCATGGGGTCGAAAAGAGTCAGCTATGACTTCACGACTGAACAACAACAGTAACAAGCAACCATATCATTAAAAAAATGAACTAGTTAATATAAAGAAAATGAAGTCCATGGAAATAATATGCTCAGTGATGTTAATACTTCCCAAATAGGCTCTTTGATAGTGCAGTTAAGGTAGACTGGCTTAATGTACTGCACTGAAAGTATTTCTTTCTTTCTTTCTTTCTTTTTTTTTGAGAAAAATTATAACCCCGCCATATCCAAATTTTTTTTCTCAGTGACTCTCTACTTTCCCCTTTGTATTTTCATTTCCTTTCCAGTCCTTTTTATTTTCAGTTGCACCAAATGCTCAATACTCTCACACCCATAATACTCATATATAATCCACAAAGCATCTCATATTCTAATCGTTAAAACTCCTCTTTCTTTCAAATAACTTCCCTATCTGGCTTTTTGTCTGGATTGAAATTTGACTGTAATTTTCCTCTTAATTGTTTAAACTACTTAACATTTTACTATATCTATATCTTGATAGCTTCCTTTATACAATTTTTTCAAGGTAAATTTATGTGGAGATAAAGTTTGGCCAGAGACCAACATCAGTAATAACACACTGCTTACTTCATGGACCTGGACTTGAGTAGAGTTTTGTTCCTAATATTAAGACCCTTATTTCAGAGATTTAATCTTCTAGCAAAGGCACATTCATATCTTAATTATAGAAACAGAATAAAAGGGAAAAATAGGTGATTAAATAGATAAAATCTTCAGGGGATTGTAAGTAGAAAGATATGGGAGACCCCTGCAAGTTAATGATTACTTGAGAAAGCAAGTTTGCTTAATCACAAAACCAAGCAAGTTTGCTTGGCCAAAAACCATACAACAGAAGCATGGAGAGTGTCCCAAAACAATAAAACAATGGTGCCATGAGACCCACATCTTGCCCAGTGAGCTCAGTAAGTTAATGAAATAAAAAAACATGCTCTATGCTTACATAAAAAGAATAATTTCTGTACCTAGCTTGAGCATTTACAGAAAGGACAACTCTGCTCAATTTGAATGAGGAACTAATGATGAAAAGGAGTATGTCAAGGCTGTATATTGTCACCCTGCTTATTTAACTTATATACAGAGTACAGCATGAGAAATGCTGTACTGGAGGAAGCACAAGCTGGAATCAAGATTGCTGGGAGAAATATCAATAACCTCAGATATGCAGATGACACCACACTTATGGCAGAAAGTGAAGAGGAACTAAAAAGCCTCTTGATGACGGTGAAAGAGGAGAGTGAAAATGTTGGCTTAAGGCTCAACATTCAGAAAACTAAGATCATGGCATCAAGTCCCACTACTTCATGGCAAATAGACAGGGAAGCAGTGGAAACAGTGGCTGACTTTATTTTGGGAGGCTCCAATATCACTGCAGATGGTGACTGCAGCCATGAAATTAAAACACACTTACTCTTTGGAAGGAAAGTTATAACCAACCTAGACAGCATATTAAAAAGCAGAGATATTACTTTGTCAACAGCGGTCCGTCTAGTCAAGGCTACAGTTATTCCTGTAGTCATGTATGGATGTGAGAGTTGGACTATAAAGAAAGCTGAGCGCAGAAGAATTGATGCTTTTGAACTGTGGCATTGGAGAAGAATCTTGACAGTTCCTTGGACTGCAAGGAGATCAAACCAGTCCATCCTAAAGGAGATTAGTCCTGGGTGTTCATTGGAAGGACTGATGTTGAAGCTGAAACTCCAATATTTTGGCCACCTGACGTGAAGAGCTAACTCATTCAGAAAGACCCTGATGCAGAGAAAGATTGAGGGCAGGAGGAGAAGGAAACAACAGAGGATGAGATGATTGGATAGCATCACCAACTCAATGGACAGGTGTGGGTGGACTACAGGAGTTGGTGATGGACAGGGAGGCCTGGCATGCTGCGGTTCATGGGGTCACAAAGTGAGTGACTGAACTGAACTGAATGATGAAAACATAACATCTACTCAAGAAAGACAAAGAAAGTTCTTCTCCCCCTCCCCACTTTTTCTTTGTTTATAAAACTGTAACACACTAATTTCCTAGGGCACAGAATTTCTTGCATTTCTTACCCACCAGTTTGTAGGCCTCACGGCGTCCTATATTTGTAAATGGCTTCTTATTTTTCACTTTGCTTCTTGATGAATTCCTTTCTGCTTTGAGACATAAAACACTGTGGTGCCAGAGTACTTCAGAGCCTTGGAAATGACTCTTAATGGTTTCACTACTAACATGTTCCTGCAGTAAGAAATATAGTATTTTGAAAATTACTGTGACTTACATCTATCACTGGTTTCCAAATACTAGGATAAGAATAGCTATAAGCAAATCAAGTAGAAACTTTAAAAGTAAACTTTATCGTACCTTCATTACATGAGGTAGCTTTATATTAATAACTTGGAGCAAGGTATCTGCTGAAGTTTCTCAAATAAATAGCAAAAGGATTTACATGTTTTCTTATAGAAAAAAAAATTACTCTAAGAGAAGGGAGCTCAGAGGTCAAAAGGCAGAGAGAAATGTGTTTAATATGTTGCCCATTTGAAGAACGCTGAGGCTAGCTAAAAGTAAGGCAGCTGCCACGGCAGTGCAGAAACACGGCGGAGGGGAGCTATCCCATTTTTCAAGGTCAGGGACAATGGCTGAGAGGAGCTACCCCACTCCAAGGTCAGGGGCTTAGCTGAAGCAGCCATGAACAGCTACCCCACGTCTAAGGTAAGAGAAACCCAAGTAACATGATAGGCACTGAGAGAGGGCATTAGAGGGGCAGACAGAGTGAAACCACAATTGCAGACAACTAGCCAATCAGATCACACAAACCACAGATTGATCTTACTCAATGAAACCAAGCCATGCCATGTGGGGACACCCAAGATGGAAGGGTCATGGTGGAGAGGTCTGACAGAATGTGATCCACTGGAGAAGGAAATGGTAAACCACTTCATATTCTTGCCTTTGGAACCCCATGACAAGGCAAAAAGATTGGCCACTGAAAGAAAACTCCCCAGGGCAGTAGGTGCCTAATATGCTGTTGCTTCTGCTGCTGCTGCTAAGTTGCTTCAGATGTGTCTGACTCTGTGCGACCCCAGAGACAGCAGCCCACCAGGCTCCCCTGTCCCTGGGATTCTCCAGGCAAGAACACTGAAGTGGATTGCCATTTCCTTCTCTATTGCATAAAAGGGAAAAGTGAAAGTGAAGTCACTCAGTAATGTCTGACTCTTTGCGACCCCATGTACGGTAGCCTACCAGGCTCCTCTGTCCATGGGATTTTCCAGGCAAGAGTACTGGAGTGGTGTGTCGTTGCCTTCTCCAGTATGCTACTGGAGATCAACGGAGAACTAACTCCAGAAAGAATGAATGGATGGAGCCAAAGCAGAAACAATATCCAGTTGTGGATAGGACTGGTGATAGAAGTGAGGTTCAATGCTGTAAGAGCAATATTTCTTAGGATCCTGGAGTGTTAGGTCCATGAATCAAGGCAAATAGGACATGGTCAAACAAGAGATGACAAGAATAAACATCAACGTTCTAGGAATCAGCAAACTAGCATGGATTGGAATGGGTAATTTAACTTAGATGACCATTATATCAACTACTGGGGGGAGGAATCCCTAAGAAGAAATGGAGTAGCCATCATAGTCAACAAAAGAGTCAGATATGCAGTACTTGGATGCAATCTCAAAAAGGACAGAATGATCTCTGTTCGTTTCCAAGACAAACCATTCAATATCACAGTAATCCAAGTCTGTGCCCTGACCAGTAACATTGAAGAAGCTGAACCGTTCTATGAAGACCTACAAGACTTTCTAGAACTAACACTCAAAAAAGATGTCCTTTTCATTATAGGGGACTGGAATGCAAAAGTAGGAAGTCAAGAAACACCTGGAAAAACAGGCAAATTTGGCCTTGGAACACAGAATGAAGCAGGACAAAGGCTAATAGACTTTTGCCAAGAGAACACACTGGTCATAGCAAACATCCTCTTCCAGGAACACAAGAGAGGACTCTACACATGGACTTCACCAGATGGTCAACACTGAAATCAGACTGATTATATTCTTTGAAGTCAAAGATGGAAAAGATCTATACAGTCAGCAAAAAACAAGACCAGGAGCTGACTGTGGCTTGGATCATGAGTTCCTTATTGCCAAATTCAGACTGAAATTGAAGAATGTGAAGAAAACCACTAGATCATTCAGGTATGACCTAAATCAAATCACTTAATACAGTGAAAGTGAGAAATAGATTAAGGGACTAGATCTGATAGACAGACTGCCAGATGAATTGTGGATGGAGGTTCATGACATTGTACAGGAAACAGGAATCAAGACCATCCTCAAGAAATAGAAATGCAAAAACTCAAAATGGCTCTCTGAGGAAGCCTCACAAATAGCTGTGAAAGGCAGAGAAGTGAAAAGCAAAGGAGAAAAGGAAAGATATACCCATTTGAATGCAGACTTCCAAAGAATAGTAAGGAGAGATAAGAAAGCCTTCCTCAGTGATCAATGCAGAGAAATGGAGGGAAACAATAGAATGGGAAAGACTAGAGATCCCTTCAAGAAAATTAGAGACACCAAGGAAACATTTCATGCAAATATGGGCTCAATAAAGGAAAGAAATGGTAGGGACCTAACAGAAACAGAAGATATTAAGAACAGATGTCAAGAATACACAGAACTGTTCAAAAAATCTTTAGAATGGGAAAGACTAGAGATCCCTTCAAGAAAATTAGAGACACCAAGGAAACATTTCATGCAAATATGGGCTCAATAAAGGAAAGAAATGGTAGGGACCTAACAGAAACAGAAGATATTAAGAACAGATGTCAAGAATACACAGAACTGTTCAAAAAATCTTCATGACCCACATAATCATGATTGTGTAATCACTCACCTAGAGCCAGACATTCTAGAGTGTGAAGTCAAATGGGGCTTAGGAAGCAACACTATGAACAAAGCTAGTGGAGGTGATGGAATTCCAGTAGATCTATTTCAAATCCTGATAATGGGTTGCCATGCCCTTCTCCAGGGGATCTTTCCAACCCAGGGATCAAACCTGTGTCTCTTATGTCTCCTGCATTGGTAGATAGGTTCTTTACCACTAGCGCCACCTGGGAAGCCATTTTGCAAATTCATAGCATTGACGTATGTTCTTCATGTTAAGGACAAAAAAGGGTGGCTGATAACTCTATTTTATGTTTTAAAAAGGACTTGGCATCCATGGGGCAATGATATTATACACTTATAAACAGAAGAGTTTATATTTGTAGCTGGATAATGAATTTATAGGCAGATAAAAATGAATGTGCAAACTAAACAATGATAAGATGTGTATAAGAGACAGGATATGCAGATGACACCACCTTTATGGCAGAAAGTGAAGAGGAACTAAAAATATAAACTTCCTGCATTGGTAGATAGGTTCTTTACCACTAGCGCCACCTGGGAAGCCATTTTGCAAATTCATAGCATTGACGTATGTTCTTCATGTTAAGGACAAAAAAGGGTGGCTGATAACTCTATTTTATGTTTTAAAAAGGACTTGGCATCCATGGGGCAATGATATTATACACTTATAAACAGAAGAGTTTATATTTGTAGCTGGATAATGAATTTATAGGCAGATAAAAATGAATGTGCAAACTAAACAATGATATGTATTTTTTTGAAAATAAAATTTCAAAATAAAGTAATGCAATCCTGGCAGGAGTAGGTTACATGTAATTAAAATCTATGGAATGCAACGTATGAAAGAATATAGCACCGGTGCCCTAGGAAACTGTCAGTTACCTGGAACGTGACAGTGTCAGTAGCTCAGGAGAGTAGCCCTTGGTAGCTTGTCACTGGGTGTGCGACTCAGAATTGGAGTTATAGTCCCAGGCAGAGAAAAATCTGCACACACACACATGTATGGGAGTGCATATGCTTGAAGAAAAAAAAATAAAAAGCAGAATTTTCAGTATTTTATCTTCTTTCATACAGTTCCATGTTACTGCCTTCTTATCTGTTTCTAAGCTAAACATGATATAACAGAAGATTATAGGCATTAGTATATAATCAAATGCTAACAGAAATTTTTTGAAAGAAAATACTGGTCTAGTAGTCTGAAATTCACAAAACTAATAATGAGGAATTTGTCACCAAATGTTAATAGAAAAATAGACTCCTGACTTACGTCTTCTTGATGCCTACAGTGCTGTTACTTGGGAAGTCTCCCACTTTGGTGAAGGCACTGTGCCCTATCCACAGACAGTTAACTTCAGGAATCGATCACACGTTAGTCTCAAACTTGACACTTGACAGCCTAATAGGACTGAGGGGATCAGGTTCTCTCGGGGAGCTGTCCGGCTGGGAGGTCTCTGAAGAAGTGGAACCTTGCTAATGTGGAAGAGCAGTGCTCAGTGGAAGGCTGAGAGCTCAGAGCAGCATCTGGGCGGATCCATGTAGAGGTGGCCAGGCAGGGGCACTGACCCCAGGTAGTCTGGGCACCAGAGGGGCAAAGAGAGGGGCAGACACACTGAGAGGCTGCAAAGCGAGGGGCCCAAGGTACACCTCACTCTGCTTTGTCTTTCTTGCCAGAGGTTCTGAGAAAGCTAACCAGCTTGAATAGTTGGGGAACTCTGTTAGAGTTTTCAGTTGTCCTAGGACTACAAACGAGTTGTCTTAATTCTCAGATGGAAACTAGATTTCCAGACTGGACCCAACTCATCAGTCACCTTGTTTTATAGGCAACTGTAAACTTTAGTAGGAGATTCTTCAAGTGAAATTATGTGAAAGAGCTCTCATTTGTGGGGCAGGAAGCCTAGGACCACACAGACCCCTTCACAGATGTTCCATTAGTGCAGAAGAGAGGTCTGCGTGGAGTCAAGGACTCACCTACAGGCTCCTCTGTCCCTGGGATTCTCCAGGCAAGAATACTGGAATGGGTTGCCATTTCCTTCTCCAGGGGATTTTCCTGACCCAAAGATCAAATCCATGTCTCCTACATTGCGGGCAGATTCTTTACCCACTGAGCCATTAAGGAGCCCCCTACATCACAGAGTATTCTGGACAAAGTCCCAGCTGGGAAGTGAACGTTTCTTCTATCCCATAGCCGTGGGCAGGTTCCATCCCCTGTGTGTGTGTGTGTGTGTGTGTGTGTGTGTGTGTGTGTTAGTTGCTCAGTAGTATCTTTCTGTGACCCCGTGGACTATAGCCCACTGGGCTTCTCTGTCCGTGGAATTCTCCAGGCAAAAATACTGGAGTGGGTGGCCATTCCCTCCTCCATGGGATCTTCCTGACCCAGGGATCAAACCCAGGTCTTCTGCACTGCAAGCAGATTCTCATCTGGCCAACAGGGAAGCCCTGCATCCGGCGGCCATCCTCCAAACAAAAGACTGCTGGGACCTGGGCTCTGCTTGCATGTGTCCTGGAACTTTGAGAGGCTCTCTCCACATGAGTGTTTTCAGATGAACATTCTGGGGACCCCTAGTTTCTGAAAAGAAAGGCTCCTGGCAGAGGAGCTGGAGGAGTGCTGAGCACAGTTCATACAAGTAGAATTCAAGGGGCCTCATCCTGAATATATGGGACAAAACTAAAGTGCTAGACTTCTAGTTTCTGGTTCCACATATGAGGAGCTTGGAAGCTGCCACTCTGCCCTAGAAAGTGAAAAGCTAGACAGATTGGAAAATTGACAACTCTTCTTAGATTTTTAAGAGACAAGAGGGTACAGGCACACCTCTGCCCCCAAGTCTGGAGATAGAGACATGCAAACGCAGAGAGTCTTAGCTTCCTGGAGCAGAGACTGGAAACCACAAGAGAAACCAGTGCTGGGGTCGGAAAACCTGAACCAAAACTGATGAATCGCCAGAGGTTCAGTGTGGACATATCTGAGTGTTAAGAACTTCAGATGGACCCACTCATAGTGGGGTCCCCACAGTTTTGGAGTTTTACCTACAGGTTCTTCCCCAGATTCTCAGAGTATGTCTCAGAGAAACAGCCTCTGACTTTTACAGCAGGGGGAAGGTAAAAGGAACCACTTTTATTATTTAAAAGGAAACGTTAAATAAGCAAAAACAGTCTGTTCTTCCTAACAAGACTTGCCCTCAGAGGAAACTAGTTAACCAGAGCCTAACCTGATGGGATATTATCAAAGCTTTACTGATCTAGGGGAGGGGAGATACCTAAAGCTGGGTGGGGACAGGGAAGGAGGAAGATGGGTAGAAGGGAACAGGATAGGGGGGTGCAGAATCTGAGAAACATCTGTGAAGTTCACAGTCAGGAGGCACAGGTTCACTAAAGGACTGAGACCTAATGCTCCCCATTCCTGCACCCCTCACCACAGTGCTCCTAAGGGCTTATTTATAGTAGTTCTTTTCATCTGGTTCATTCTGAATGGCTATCAAGAACAAATTACAAAGCATACCAAAAGGCAAAAACCCAAAATTTAAAGAGACAGATATAGATCCAGACACGGCAAGGATATTGAAATTATCAGACCTAGAATTTAAAACAGCTATGATGTGTATGCTAAGGATGTAATAGATAAAGTAGACAGCATGCAAGAACAGATGGGCAATGTTGCAGAGAGATGTAAATCCAAAGAAGAAACCAAAAGGAAGTGTTAGATATTAATATATATATATATATATATATATATATATAAACCTCCAAAATTGAAAAAACAAAGAGATCACAGATTGAAGAAACAGAATTCTAAGAACTATAGGATGTCTATAGAATAGACAGTCCTGAAATAAACCTATGTAAATTTAGTCAATGCAATGGCACAAATACAAAAGGCAAATACAAAGCAGTACAATGGAGCAAAAATTGCCTTTTCAACACACAATGCTGGAACAACTGGACATCTAAATATAAAGAAAATGAATCTAGGCACAGACCTTACACCTTTCACAAAAATTAACTCAAACTGGATCACAGACCAACATCTAAGACACAGCAATATAAACTTTTTAGAAGACAGATAACATAGGAGAAAACCTAGATGACCTTAGGTGTGGCAATGGCTTTCTAGATACATCAAAGGCATGATCCGTGAAAAAAACAAACAAAAAAAAAACAAAAAAGATGAGCTGTACTTCATTAAAGTTAAAAACTGCATTAATTCTTTTCCCCCTTCTTTCTTCCTATTCTTCCTTCCCTTTTTTTTTCTCTCTCTCTCTTTTTTCTCCTTCTTCTTTCCACTAATATTTTAATTTTGAAAATCCAATCTCTACTACAGATTTTTAATCTTTGCATTTAGGTATTGGTTGCCAATTTAGTACTTTTAAAAACCTAATCTTCAGTACCCAACTTTACATAAGTGCGAGATTACATTCTTGACCCCTCTCTCCTCCATCAAACTCTGTTCTTTCCCCACCAGGTGGCCTCTGTCTCCTACCTCCCCCTGCTTCTCTCTACACAACTTTAGGAATCTCTGGGTGATCCAGAAAGCGGAGAACACCCAGGGAACTAGCTACAGGTCGGATCTGTATCCCTCCTCTTCATCTCCCTCTTTTACCCCCCTGACCACCTATGTCTTCAACATCCCTCTCCTCTTCCCTGTAGGACTCCCTGACCTCCTCTGAGAGGTCCAGACTGTGAAGTGAACACAAGAAAGGGGTCACGGGCTGGCTTCATCGCTCCTCTTCAGATTCCACCCCATCCCATTCCAGTCATCTCTAACTACCCTCTCCCTCTTCTCTCCTCCAAGAAACTCAGTGATCCCCTAGGGGGGAACCTTAAGGTGGAGAAACCTATCATCTTTAACCTAGATATTTTAGCACCATTCTCATCTGTATTTCATAGCTTTTTTTTTTTTTTAAGCTTTCTGTTGTTCTGCTTTCCCTAAAGCAGAGATATTGCCCTAAAGAAATTTCAGGTGGAAATTTACTTTGAGGAAGGCAGCAGGAAGGGATATTTGCTGAGAATGAAGGAAATAGAGAAGGACATTTTGCTTCCTGCATCCCCAACTCTTTAACTACTGTAATATCAGGCCTCATACTTAAGTGACATAAGACTCAAAACTGGAAACACATCACAATTGGAATTTCACTTCATAAACTGGTTAAAAAAAAAAAAAAACAGAGCTACTTGAAATAATGGAACTTCCTTACCCTGCTTATTTTCTCCATCTCCACAGGAGCCTTACTTTATTTAGGATTCTTTTCAGTCAGGCATGAGAAGTGAGGCTCCACAAGTACTGTAAATCTTTACCCAGTGCCAAAGGTCAAAGGGTTATCTGTGCTATGCAGTTTTAGGGTAGATGATTTTCTTTATTCTTTTCTTTCTCCCTTTTTTTTTTTTTAAGAAAACAAAACATAGGCATATGAAACAGCAAGCTAATTTAGGTACTAAAAAAAGTTCTTCTACTGATGAAACTCCTTCTCAAGTAAACTACTAAATATCAACTTTTCAGGCATTTTACAAAGAGAAACCAGATGCAACTGAGTCCCCCCTTCCCACCACTACTGTCTGCCAGAAAACTTACCACACAGCTGCTAAAGCAGTAAAACAACTTCAAATCTACAAAAGTGATGACTATTTAGGCAAATATACCAATTTTGTTCTTGGGAAAAAAAACAACTTTGCTTTATCTTTAAAAAAAAGGAGTAAGGTTTTTGTTCACAAATTACACCTCATTTAATAACAAGACAGATGTTTTTCACAGAGCTTTTCATGTTTTAGTGTATTTTGAAAGGTAATGACTATTCAAGACTAAGCATATAAAAGTCCAGGAAAAACCATCAAAATTCTTTTCCCAATTTTTTTTTTTTGGTTTTGATATGGAAAGTTGAACCTTAATTTTTAAACAAGGAGAATATTTAAGAAAATATAGGCATTTATTGCTGCCTTCCTTTTCTCTCACCAAAATTATTTTTCTAAAGTCAGAAATAAAATTGACTGTAACATCCCATAAGGTGCCACTGACACAATTTTGAGACAACACAATATACAGCACCAGAGTAAAAGGCGTTTATTCTTTCATGGGGCACTGTGATCTTAACACTCTCTGCAGTCCTCTGAATTTAAGAGGCAGAAATACAAATTATAACAGTATTGCTATTGCATCCAACTGAGTTACCAAAGAATTACAAAATGGCTTTCAGACACTGAAGAGTGCAAAAAATCCTCTGAGATCTGCTACAATCCAAAATACAATTTGGAATTTGCTAGCTATATTTCTCCCATAATATAGCAGCAATGATTTACCTGATCCCTTTTGCTTCCTTCTTAATCAGAATTCCTCTATCTTTTGCAGCAAGTAAAAAAACTGATAAATGTTTATACATTATACCAAATTAAGAATATAAATATGATCTCATCTGAAATTTCAATGAGATTTGTTGAATGTGCCTCACTTTCCAGAAAATGACCTTTTGGGAAAGATATTTCCTGAAAATGTCTTTCATTTTACAATTATGCTGACAAATGGTTTCTTCTGCTCAAATCTTTGTAGCTCAGACAAAAAGATGTTGGGTCCCTTGGAGCAGGACAGCATCAGTGAATAGGCTTAACTCCAAACTGTACAGCGGTGATTCACTATCTCAGATTTTTTGAAATCAAAACCATGTATTAAGCTCCTAGAGACATCTCCATCAGAATACCAAACTTTCCAAACCAATCCAATCAAAACTGAACTAAATAATCTCCCACTTTTTCAAACCTGGTCTTACTCCTGAAGCTCTACTCCAGTGAAGTATCATCCATTCAGGACTCTTGAGAAATCAGTCCAACTTCCTCTTCACCTAATTAGATTTATAAGCAGCTAACTGAGCGACTGAACTGAACTGAACAGCTTCTAAGCACTTACTACGTACAAGAGCACTGTGTTGAGGGTTCAGCACATTCTAGCACACTTAATCCTCAATATCCTGGACACTGTGCAAATTGAGGTTTATGAGGTACAGTAACTTAACTAAGATCACACCAAGTGTGAGGACAGCTAGAATTCAAACCCTGGCCATCTGATCTCAAGACTCTCATTCTTCTATTTTAAATTTGAAAACTGACATTTTGGTGGTGTATGGTTCTATCTAACACATGCACATGTTTATGCAACCACCACCACAATCAGAAAACAGAACAATTTAACAGTATCACGAAATGGCCAGTGCTGCCTCTTTGTAGTTAATCCTGCTCCCACCCCTTATTCATGGCAATCACTGATCTGTTCTCCATCCCTATAGTTTTGACTTCTCAAGAATGTCACATAATTGGAATAATACAGAGTGTATTTTGAGAATGGATTATTTCACTCAGCATGATGCCAGTAATATCCATCAACAAACTATTGCAAGTAGCCATATAGTGCACTGCTTTCCACTGTGAGGAGTAACTCAATTATATGGCTATATCACAGTTTATTTACTTACCCAGTGAAGGACAACTGCTGTTTCCAGTTTGTGGAAACAGTAAGTTGAACTACACATTTTGTGTATAGGTTCTTGTGTGAACATCCATTTTCATTTTTCTAGGGTAAACATGTAGGATGGGACTGCTGAGTCACATGCCACAGGCATATTTAACTTCATAAGACAGCACTGATCTGTTTTCCAGAGTGGCTGTACCATTTTGCATTCCCACAATAATGCATAAGAGTTCCAGGTGTTCTGTATCCATGTCAGCATTTGTTATTGGCAGTTTTGACATTTACAAATTTTTTAGTCATTCTAATATGTATGCAGTGGTATCTTACTACAGTTAAAAGTTTTTTACTTTGCATTTCTGTAATGGCTAATGATGTTACATCTTTTCATAGATCCTTTAGGCATAACAGCTATACATGAAGGTCTCCCATCAGGTCCACATGTAATGAGTCAAGTTCTAAGCCCCCAAAATTTCACACATGCCTTCTCTCCAATGAACTGTTTTAGTTTATCTTATTATTTTAGATTATTTCAACAACCATTTCATTGATTTCCGTCTTTGGTAGCCCTCTCCTGGGCCCATGCTCACTGATTTTCTAAATCTATCCTTTACAGAATCATTACCAGTTATCTGTCTAAACAAGGCATGTCATTTTCTTACTTCAAAATTTGATGGCTCTTCATTATTTACTATACAATACATAACAAAGACTAAATAACTTTTCATGGTATGCAGGGTCCTTAGAACACCAGCCCTAGTTAATTCTATGGTTTTAGTCCAGTCTCCACAGCTCCCACCCATGCAACCCATGATCTAGCTGTAACAAACCAATGAAGCTACCTCTTTTAATCTTTCTGTACATTTTGAGCTCCTATGATTGGAATGATTTTCCTCCATTTTTCAACTGGGCAAGGTTTCGTCATATAGTAAAATTAGTCATTTATCCTTCATGCTTGCAGAATACTCTGATCACATCTCAATTTTATCAGCACATTTTCCTATGAACGCTGATAGGGCCTCCAGGCTGAAGTTAAACACTTTGAAGGCAGACATGCCATCTTATATTAGGTTCCTTATGTCTAATCCAGGGCCTGGTGAATATGTGCATTAGATTAATATATCCTAATTTTTTAATTTTAAAAGTAATGAGGAATAACAGAGAACACACAGAGAAACTTCTGAGAAAAATGTGTATTGTAACCTTAACATCGGAAAATTTGCATTTCTAACTGGCACTATCTTCCAGGCAATGTCTTCATGAGGAGTTATAAGAACTCACACAAGTCAAAACTGAATGTTGTGGGGATGGTTTCAATTTTGCAACTGATTTGCTGGTAATTAATTTACACTAATTTAATGGTAACTACAGCTCATTATCAGTAATTTCTAAATGGAGTTGAACTGATCTGCAAAGCCAAAGAGCTTCTGTGTTACAACCCTCCTAGTAGGGCCCAAGAGACCAGCCCCAAGAAAGCATAGGAGCCTCTTTATCTGAGACCTATTAAGTTCCATAAAACACTGTACTCACTGTACTCACACAGTGCTAAAATGAATGCTTTACATACAGTACTGCAACCTCAGGGCCCATAATAAAGCTCAATAATAGCAGCTGAGTGAGTTAAAAAATATTCTCCATTTGAGTGACTACTAAATGCTCCTGGCTTCATGCTGTGGATTCAAAGAACAGTTTGTGTTATGGGTTTATGGAATCCATGGTTGCATTTCCTTTATTTCTCTGATCATTTAGAAACACAAAATTTAATGAACTTGGCACTGTAACAGTTACTGACCAAATCAAGACTAACTAGGCTTTCTCAGGGGACAGAATATGTCATTAGATTTATGACAAGATGCCTCCTGAGAGTTTCCTCAATCAAAACAAAGGATAAATTAGAACATTTTAACACAGTTATAGAACTGGCTTAAAGACAGGCATGAGCCAAAGGTTCAAATAACTTCCCCCTTATATGTTAAAATAGTTTTTCAAATGTGGGATCAATATTACCTAATATTTTGTAAATGATTTTTGAAAAGGGTCTGCACAGTAAAAATTTCCAAATTTGCTAATCTGGTGAATATTAGATTTTTACAATTGTTGCTTGTTGTTGTTACAGTTTTTGCTTGTTGTTTAGTCACTAAGTAGTGTCTGACTCTTTTATGATCCCATGGACTATAGCTCTCCAGGCTCCTCTGTTCATGGGATTTCCCAGCCAAGAATATTGGAATGGGTTGTCATTTCTTTCTCCAGGGAATCTTCCTGACCCAGAGATCAAACCCGAGTCTCCTGCATTAGCAGGCAGATTCTTTACCACTGAACCTTGTGTAAAGTTATTTAAAGCAATAGAATAAGCTGTTTTCTAAAGGAATTTTAATTTACTGTTTGTGTACATGAAAACTGCCGTGTATAGTAGGGTCTAGAGCAAACTTGGGAGCAAAGATGTTTATAACATTTCTGAACCAGAAAGTGAAAAGGAAGTTCACAAAATTTCCTCTTTAAGGGAAGAAGTAAGTTCTGGGCTGATTTGTGTCTCATTTCTCTATATTATATTCTACACAATGCAACAGAAAGGTATTTCTAAACATGCACCTAATCAGGCCCTTGCTTACTTGAAATCATTTCATGGCTTCACACTGCCCTGAGGATAAAGCCAGAATCCCCTCCCATGGCTCACCAGGCGCTTTCCTCTCCCATTTCACTCTGGTCATAGTAACACTTCAGTTCCTCCAGAACACAGTCTCCCTCACCTCCTGGCCATCCCACAGAAACTCCAGCTTTCCTTGAGTACTTCCTGGGTTCTGCTATCCCCTCTTTGCAGAGGTAGCTTTACTGAGAAGCTATGAAGCTGGAGTTTCAGAACCCTTTGTTTGCATGGGACTTCCTTGGTGGCTCAGATGGTAAAGCGTCTGTCTACAACGTGGGAGACCTGGTTTTGATCCCTGGCTCGGGGAGCCTGGTGTCCATGGGGTTGCAAGAGGTCTATTAAAGAAAGACCCTGTATCTATAGTATATTTTTATATTGCTTTAATCTATTTTATATTACTTTATCAGACCCCCACAACCTGTATCTGCCCCAGCAACTTTGCTTGGCTGAGATCTTCCTTTAGATCTCAACACAAATGTTCTCTTATTGAAAGCCACCCCCATTTTAGCCCTCAAGTAGGTCAGAGGTTCATGCCAAATGCTATGGCAGCAATCTGACTTCCACTATCAAGGAGTTCATCACACCTTATTTTAATTGCTTATGTAATTATTTTTCTTCCTCCTAAGTTCCCCAAATACATGATCTATCTACATTAAATATGGTTGTGTTCTAATGTAGGGACCACCACATGGTGAACTTGGTAAATATCTGAGAATCAGAAAATGAATCTGTGAAGGAGTACTCAGTGGCAAACAAAATATAGGAATATAGGGCTCAAAATACAAGATTATACCTGAGAGCCTATGACTCATCCACTCCTTGGATGTTTGGCGAGGAATGTACTGACTGAATGATGATAACCATGAAGGTCACATTTTCCTTATTATATAAAGGAAATCAACTCTGAATAGTCATTGGGAGGACTGATGCTGAAGCTGAAGCTCCAATACTTTGGCCACTTGATGCAAAGAGCTGATTCACTGGAAAAGACTCTGCTGCTGCTGCTGCTGCGTTGCTTCAGTTGTGTCCGACTCTGTGCGACCCCATGGATGGCAGCCAACCAAGCTCCCCCATCCCTGGGATTCTTCAGGCAAGAACACTGGAGTGGCTTGCCATTTCCTTCTCCAATGTATGAAAGTGAAAAGTCAAAGTGAAGTCACTCAGTTGTGCCCGACTCTTAGCGACCCCATGGACTGCAGCCTACCAGACTCCTCCGTCCATGGGATTTTCCAGGCAAGAGTACTGGAGTCGGGTGCCAATGCCTTCTCTGGGAAAAGACCCTGATACTGGGAAAAACTGAGGGCAGGAGAAGAAGGAGCAACAGCAGATGAGATATTTAGATGACATTATTGACTCAATGGACACGAGTTTGAGCAAACTCCGGGAGACAGTGAAGGACAGGGGAGCCTGGAGAGCTGCAGTTCATGAGCTGCAGCTGGAGAGCTGCTGTTGCGACCCGCAAACCTCAGCAACTGAACAACATCAACAAGCTGAGAAGTATGGGGAAATGAGACTGGAAACAAGATAAACAATGAAAAGCACAATAAACATGGACTAAACAGAGGTTCAGCAGTAACAAAATTAAAAACTATCTTTGGCCTGACAATCACAGGCATGTAGAAGGCAAAAAAATAAATTTATGAACGATTTCCAACAAGAATAACAAACTAGAACTAAGCATTACTAAGTTATAAAAAATTAACATGGCTATTTAGGAAAAATATTACTGTACTAGGTCATTTAGACCAGTGTTTCCACTTTTATGTACATACTAGTCACCTAGTAATTGTGTTAAAACAGAGACTCTGATTCAGTAGATCTGGGGAAGTGATGGGGGAACTTGAAATTCAACATTTAAATAAAACTTCAGATTATGCTGCTGATCCTGGGACCACATTTTGAAGAGCAAAGACTATCAAGTCTACACTTGGAATTGCCAAACCATAGCAATATGGCCTACTGCCTCTGGGTAACCTACCAGCTTAAAAATGGTTTTCACATTTTTGACTGGTCAGAAAAAAATTTTAAATAATATTTTATGACACACAAAAAATTACATGAAACTCGAATTTCCGTCTCTAGGGACTTCCTTGGTGGTCCAGTGGCTAAGATGCCATGCTCCCATGCAGCGGGCCCGGGTTTGATCCTTAGTTAGGGGATTAGATTCCACATATCCCAACTAAGAGTTCACATGCCACAACTAAAAGTTCAAATGCAGCAACTAGACAGTCTGCATGCTGCAGTGAAGACCAAAGATCCCAGGTGCCACAGCTGAGACCCGCTACAGCCAAATAAGTATTTTTTAAATTTCAGTTTCCATAAATAAACCTTTATTGGACCATAACCAACACCCATACATTTATGAGTTTTTATAGCTTTGTGCTATAGTGCCAGAGTCAGGCATTTGTGGAAGAGAGCATATGACCCACTGTATTCATCAGCATAGGCTGCCATGACAAAACGTCATTATGTTCTCAAGGTTCTGGAGACTGGGAAGTCCAAGATCAAGGTGTGGCAGAAGTCTATTTCTGATAAGAACTCTCTTCCTGGCTTGTAGACTGTCACTTTCCCACTGTCTCATGGTGGAGAGAGTGCTCTGGTATTTCTTCCTCTTCTTATAAGGGTACCAGCCCTATTAGATTAGGGCCCCACACTCATGACCTCATTCAACATTTATCACACTTTCAAAGGCTATGTCTTGAAATACAGTCACATTAGGGATTAGAGTTTCACCATATGAGTTTGGTGGGAACATAAAACATTCAGCTCATAACACCCACAAAGCCTAAAATATTTACTATCTCGCTCATTACAAAGGAAATCTGCCTAGTCCTGGTCTAGACCCTTGCTTCTCAAAATGAGCAGAAATACAAAAATTTCAAGCTTCACCTAGACATAGTAAATTTTAACGAGGCTCCTGGGTAAATTCATACACATATTAAAGCTCAAGAAGTAGTGGTTTCCACATCTAATGATCATGGAAAGTAACGTTGGAAAAAAATTCTTTTTTAATCCAGATTTTCAGACTCCATCCTGGGAGAAGAACCTTTTTTTTTTTTCCTTTCCTTTTTTTAAAAAAATTATTATTTTTTTAAATTTATTTATTTTAATTGGAGGTTAATTACTTTACAATATTGTATTGGTTTTGCCATACATCAACATGAATCCGCCATGGGTGTACATGTGTTCCCCATCCTGAACCCCTCTCCCACCTCCTTTCCCGTGCCATCCCTCTGGGTCATCCCAGTGCACCAGCTCCAAGCATCTGTATTCTGCATCGAACCTAGACTGGCGATTCGTTTCTTATATGATATTATACATGTTTCAATGCCATTCTCCCAAATCATCCCACCCTCTCCCTCTCCCACAGAGTCTAAAAGACTGTTCTATACATCTGTGTCTCTTTTGCTGTTTTGCATACAGTGTTATCATTACTGTCTTTCTAAATTCCATATATATGTGTTAGTATACTGTATTGGTGTTTTTCTTTCTGGCTTACTTCACTCTGTATAATAGGCTCCAGTTTTATCCACCTCATTAGAACTGATTCAAATGTATTCTTTTTAATGCTTGAGTAATACTCCATTGTGTATATGTACCACAGCTTTCTTATCCATTCATCTGCTGATGGACATCTAGGTTGCTTCCATGTCCTGGCTATTATAAACAGTGCTGTGATGAACACTGGGATACACGTGTCTCTTTCAATTCTGGTTTCCTCAGTGTGTATGCCCAGCAGTGGGATTGCTGGGTCATAAGGCAGTTCTATTTCCAGTTTTTTAAGGAATCACCACACTGTTCTCCATAGTGGCTGTACTAGTTTGCATTTCCACCAACATTGTAGGAGGGTTCCCTTTTCTCCATACCCTCTCCAGCATTTATTGCTTGTAGACTTTTGGATTGCAGCCATTCTGACTGGCGTGAAATGGTACCTCATTGTGGTTTTGATTTGCATTTCTCTGATGATGAGTGATGTTGAGCATTTTTTCATGTGTTTGTTAGCCATCTGTTGGTCTTCTTTGGAGAAATGTAGATCAATGGAACAAAACAGAAAGCCCAGAGATAAACCCACACACCTAGGGACTCCTTTTCTTTGACAAAAGAGGCAAGAATATACAATGGAGAAAAGACAATCTCTTTAACAAGTCGTGCTGGGAAAACTGGTCAACCACTTGTAAAAGAATAAAACTAGAACACTTTCGAACACCATACACAAAAATAAACTCAAAATGGATTAAAGATCTTAATGCAAGACCAGAAACTATAAAACCCTTAGAGGAGAACATAGGCAAAACACTCTCCAACATAAATCACAGCAGGATCCTCTATGACTCACCTCCCAGCATATTGGAAATAAAAGCAAAAATAAACAAATGGGACCTAATTAAAATTAAAAGCTTCTGCACAACAAAAGAAACTATAAGCAAGGTGAAAAGACAGTCTTCAGAATGGGAGAAAATAATAGCAAATGAAGCAACTGACAAACAACTAATCTCGAAAATATACAAGCAACTCCAGAGCAGCTCAATCAAAGAAAAATAAATGACCCAATCAAAAAATGGGCCAAAGAACTAAATAGACATTTCTCCAAAGATGACATACAGAGAAGAACCATTTTAAAAACAGTTACGACAGCTAACATTTGTTGAGGACTTACAATGCAATTTGCAATGCAATGTTAACTCTTATGTGATTATGTTATTTAATCTTCCTAACATTCTAAAATAACTATTATTATTATCTCTATTGAGGCAAACAACCAGGATTTAATTTGTTAATAAGCTGTGGAACCTGCAAGTTAAATTGAGGCAGCAGACACGAAAGGCAGTCAGCTGATGCTTTCCCCCTGTCAGTGCCACGTGCTTCTGTGACAGTGTATTGTACATGATGTACTACTGGAAAGCCTGATTCCATTTAGGGTCACAAAAATACTCCCAGAAGAGTTAAGACTTAAAAGCTGGGCAAGAATTTTTCCAAACAGAAAGTATAGGTCTCTAATTTTGTCCAGAGAGTATCAAAAATATTTTAAAATGGAAGATTACCTTTCATCAAGAAAAAGAATTTAAGAAAAGATAAACAGATGATTAACTGTTAACTTCCGTATAGTTTTTACAGTTTCATTAACCTACAAACATTCTGTCTTTAATTAGAGGTAGTTGCAAATTGTCAAACAAAAATCTTTTTTATTGTCTTAATGAAATAGTATTTTTTTAGTAATGGGATGTTTTAGACATGGAAGCTCCATTTCTTTTGAGCAACAGGTTTTTTTAAGTATTAAGGTTCTAAAATGTGATCTGAATATCAATCATATGTGGCATTGTTGGACAGTACAGAGAAGGAAATTTTTAAGATTTTTACTCTCAGTAAATTAGTAAAAAATATTTCACTATTCCCTAAAGTCTCTAACTGTCAAGGTGTTTTGTCTTGATAACAGATTAAACACAAAATTAAAAAATGATAACTTAAATACTTAACAATGACAGAAGTGAAATGTAATACTTTTTAAATGTTCTCTTTAATTTGTACTCATAATCAATTTTATGGCCTACAGAGTAGATGGTTTCCAAAGATCATTCCTTTAAGAAGTCTATTGACTTCAGTTAAATCAACTTATTTTGTAATTATTTGAAAAGAAAGAATAAAAGAATGTAATCAGATACTGTTCAGAGCAACTTTTTCTACTAAAAGTGATACACAAAATTAAAAAATGATAACTTAAATACTTAACAATGACAGAAGTGAAATGTAATACTTTTTAAATGTTCTCTTAATTTGTACTCATAATCAATTTTATGGCCTACAGAGTAGATGGTTTCCAAAGATCATTCCTTTAAGAAGTCTATTGACTTCAGTTAAATCAACTTATTTTGTAATTATTTGAAAAGAAAGAATAAAAGAATGTAATCAGATACTGTTCAGAGCAACTTTTTCTACTAAAAGTGAAAATTATCTGTGGTAAAGCACAGGAAGAACTGAAGAGAGAAAAAATATGAGGCTATGTCCTCAAAGATCTTGCCTGTGGTAAATGATAGCAACAATGTTAATGGAATGTTTACACCAACCCTAAAATGGTCTGTTAACAAATAAAAGCAAAATGATCTCAGAGAAACTAGTGCTGCCATTACGAAGTCAAAGCTAATCTGGACAGAATAGTTGATGATATTTATGTTGTTGTTGATATATTACTTCAGCAGTTAAAGACTCCTGACATCAGTAATGGTATTTGGGCTGGTAGTCAGCATCAAAGCACCATATTATCTGAAATGAATTTATACACTAAAAGTCAGTACAGAATTATACAACTGAAATTATTAACCATTAGGAAGATTTTGTTAGACAAGGCCATGTTTTTTTCACTCCATCTTACGTGATGCAGTCAGAAGCATGCAGACCAACCACATCATATGGATTTTCACCTGCAGCATGCTTTCGAAGATTTTCTGAGTGTTATCTAAGCCTTCCTTGGCTGAAAGGGGTGAGGGAATACAGTTTCTGAAAAGACTTAGGCTTGCTTTAAAAACGTGATTTCCATATTTCATAAACTGAATGATTCTAATTCTCCAGAAAACAAAATCTCTATTATAGTAAGGTTCACAATGAACTGTCTCTGATCATCATGCCACAAAATCTTGATCTGCCTTGACGAAAGGAAGATTACAACTTCCTCCAGTTAGATCAATTTGGCTCACTAGTGCTGGTTCTCTGTTTTCTTTCACGAGATATGTAGCCACACAACCAAACCCAGTTCTATCAATACTATAGGGAAAGATAACACCCAGAAATCTCACTTAGCAGAGCCTGCAGGACTTGAGGTCTGGGCTTGGGAATCTGCATTTTACCTCCTCAGGTGATATTTATGTGTTATCAAGCTTGGGGACCACTTCTCAAGACCAGTCCCTTTCCATAAACCTGATCATTTTCCAGTTCTGTCTCCCGACTTAATCATTTCTTATGAGTCTCACCTTTGGTTCACGAGGAGGGAGGGCCTGCAGTGGGAAACATAGGTGAGAACAGAAGGGACAGGAGGATGGCTCCACTCAGCAGGCACTGATTGGGCGCCCATTTTCCAGGGCCTGTCTTGTAACTGGAGATGCAAAAGAAAATAAAACACAGGCCCTGCCCCCGAGGAACTGGGGGATGGGAGGATGGGGGCAGGGGCACAGTTGCCTCAAGGGCTAATGCCTGATGCTGGGAAGGACCGAAGGCAAAAGAAAAAAACAACAGGGGATGAGATGGCTGGATGGCATCACCAATTCAAGAGACACGTGCCTGAACAAACTCCAGGAGACAGAGAAAGACAGGGAAGCCCAGCATGCTGCAATGCAGGTGGTCACAAAGACTTGGTCATGACTCAGCCACTGAACCACAACAATGGGAGGTTGGGCAGAAGAAGGGATAATCAAGGAGGACTTCTCAGAGGAAGTGACACCTGCATCAAAGAATGGAAAAGAATTAGCCAGTGGGTGAGGGTCATGTAGAAATCACTGTCCTTCCAGGGAAAGGAAAGTATTCTGGGAACTCAAAGTAGCTGGGGACTGTGGAGGAACCAGGAGGTGAGAGAAGACCTTGGAAACCACACCTCAGGGCAGAGAAGTGGTTAAGGCTTGAATATTCTAAAATTAACATTTCTTTTGGTTCATGAAGAGCTTCACTGAGTGAAACTGCCATTCACATTACTATCATTATCATTAGTATTTTTGTTTCAAGTACACTGTTAGCTCACCTTGATTTGTGCTTAAGCACTAACGGCTTCTCTTGTTATTGCTTTTCACCATCAATACAAATGCCGATACTGTGGAAAACGACACTAGCATCATAGTATTGCTATGAAAATAGCTCTGATCTCATAGACTCCCTGAAAATATCTCAGGGGTTTCCAGGGGTTTCCAGGGGTCTGGGTTCCACACTTTTAGAACCACTCATCTGGATCCTCAGCTGATTTTTAAAATGTTTTTGCATAGTATAGAAGTAATAAAAGTATTGACTAAGTGAAAAAACTGGGGGACATGAAATTTTAATGATGTTGCAGATCATAAGTTTTCACAAGAATTTTCATATTACAAGAAATAGCAATATATTTCCCACTGTACAAAACTAACTTCCAGAAGTCAAAACCAATGTGTTCTCAAATTTATGTTAGAAAATGATTAAAAACGTCAACAAACATTTTAAAATACTATTACTAAGTTATATAGAAATAAGAAAGTTTAGAAGTGATATATTTATAGATATAGATATACCTTGTTGTTCATTTTTATTTGATAAATTTATACCCCCTTTGCCCATTTCTCCTGATATAATTTTATTAAGAAATTTTAATAATTTAAAATCTATTATTCATGTGCATGCATCATAGAGTAAATTTCATTTGTTTATTTAAATGAATATTCACTTTCAATTTTAGGTAGAAAAATCCTAATATCCAATCAATTCTGTAAGCATGGCCGGTGCTGCTGTAAAGTAAGCAGAGATGTTACATGAAACCTACATCTCTTACTGTGTAAAGTGCTCTTCCTTTTTTCCCTCTTTTTTCTTCTTCCTTTCCTTTCTTTTTTTTGCCTATTTTCCATTTGTTTTGGAAAGCTTTTTATTTTTTTAACTTATCCACAGTGAACTTTCTTCAGTTTAAAAAAAAAAAAGGTTTACCTGTTTGTCTGTTTTTTTTAATTTTCTCTTTTAAAGAAACATTTTGTTCTTGCTAAAATGTATCTCTTGGAATAAATCTGAAATAAATATCACACATCACTCTGACCTTCCTTTTCACTTTTATTCTTCAGCTGGAGTATCTCTGGGAATGCCTTTCCACGTACAAGAAGGTTATTGCTAAATCTCTTCCACCTAGCAGTTCTAGTATCAGCTTAAGGGACAGATTGTTCTTTCTTGTATTCTAGGAAGAGCAGGTAGCAGTTAAGATTTCAGACTCCGGAGTAAAATGGCTTTGGATTCTAATCCTTTATTCCCTCAGCTTGTTGAAGTTACTTAACCTCAAAAATGTTGATTTCTTCATCTGTAAAAACAGACTAACATTAGTGCCTACTACATGAAGTTTCATTGAGATAACACATGCATAGCATTTAGCACAGTGACAGGCACAGCTCAAGGTATGCTTGTGATTCTCAGTGTCCTCAGCATTTTGTTACATGACATGTAACGTTGCCAACAATAAATGCTAATTTCTTTCTGTATGGCTGACTTTTGTGCGGATAAAATTTCTGAAAACTATTGATCCTTATCAAAAAGAAAATCTTAATAGTACGAAGAGAGTCACAAATTTATATACACAGATGTAAAAAGAATATAGAGTTTATGTTCTCTCTCACTTATTTGCTCTTTCTTTCAAGGGTCTAATCTACTAAGTTGCAAAGTGGAACAATTTATTATAAATTCAATAATTTTAATCTAATCCAATAGTTTTGGACTTCCTTGATGGCTCAGTGGGTAGATTATCTGCCTGCAATGAGGAGACACAGGTTTGATCCCTAGGTTGGGAAGATCCCTTGGAGAAGGAAATGGCAACTTACTCTAAGAGTTTAAATTTTCAGGCAACCTAATATTTTTGGTCTAAACCTCAGTGTTTTGGTCTCCTCCTTCTCAGCCTCCTTCTCTCTAACATGGTGTCTGGGTACACTGGAGGGGGCACCCACTGGTGAAGGGAAACAGATGGTCTCTAAGATGTATTTTCAAGACTGTGTACTGTCCTCTGGTCCCTATGGAAATGCCTCTTGTTTATCTACAACTACTGCTTGCTCTGTTAGAGGCTGAGGTTGTCTATTCTCTATACATTTAGGATCAGGGCCAAATGGCTGTTTGGTGATTGGCCTTAAGACCTCTGTTAGTTCTGTTCAGTTCAGTTCAGTCGCTTAGTTGTGTCCAACTCTTTGTGACCCCATGGACTGCAGCATGCTAGGCTTCCATGTCCTTCACCAACTCCCAGAGTTTACTCAAACTCATGACCATTGAACTGGTGATGACATCCAACCATCTCACCCTCTGTCATCTCCTTCTCTTTCTGCCTTCAATCTTTCCCAGCATCAGGGTCTTTTCCAATGAGTCAGTTTTTGCAGCAGGTGACCAAAGTATTGGAATTTCAGCTTCAGCATCAGTCCTTCCAATGAATATTCAGGACTGATTTCCTTTAGGATGAATTGGTTGGATCTCCCTGCAGGCCATAGGATTCTCAAGAGTCTTCAACACCAAAGATCAAAAACATCAATTCTTTGGCTCTCAGCTTTCTTTATAGTCCAACTCTCACATCCATACATGACTACTGGAAAAACCATAGCTTTGAATAGAGAGACCTTTGTTGGTAAAGTAATGTCTGTGCTTTTTAATATACTGTCTAGGTTGGTCATAGCTTTTCTTCCAAGGAGCAAGTGTCTTTTAATTTCATGTCTGCAGTCACCATCTGCAGTGGTTTTGGTGTCCAGAAAAATAAAGTTTCTCACTGTTTCCACTGTTTCCCCATCTATTTTCCATGAAGTGATGGGATCAGATATCATGATCTTAGTTTTCTGAATGATGAGTTTTAAGCCAACTTTTTCACTCTCCTCTTTCACTCTCATCAAGAGGCTCCTTAGATCTCTGTGACATCCATTTATTCTCTGGAACGCTTTGCCCTTGCCACTGACTCTGACTCTGAGCCAAGTCAGACTATGTGTTGACCTTCTGTGTGCCATGATGGTGATGACATCCAACCATCTCACCCTCTGTCATCTCCTTCTCTTTCTGCCTTCAATCTTTCCCAGCATCAGGGTCTTTTCCAATGAGTCAGTTTTTGCATCAGGTGACCAAAGTATTGGAGTTTCAGCTTCAGCATCAGTCCTTCCAATGAATATTCAGGACTGATTTCCTTTAGGATGAACTGGTTGGATCTCCTTGCAGGCCATAGGATTCTCAAGAGTCTTCAACACCAAAGATCAAAAACATCAATTCTTTGGCTCTCAGCTTTCTTTATAGTCCAACTCTCACATCCATACATGACTACTGGAAAAACCATAGCTTTGAATAGAGAGACCTTTGTTGGTAATGTCTGTGCTTTTTAATATACTGTCTAGGTTGGTCATAGCTTTTCTTCCAAGGAGCAAGTGTCTTTTAATTTCATGTCTGCAGTCACCATCTGCAGTGGTTTTGGTGTCCAGAAAAATAAAGTTTCTCACTGTTTCCACTGTTTCCCCATCTATTTTCCATGAAGTGATGGGATCAGATATCATGATCTTAGTTTTCTGAATGATGAGTTTTAAGCCAACTTTTTCACTCTCCTCTTTCACTCTCATCAAGAGGCTCCTTAGATCTCTGTGACATCCATTTATTCTCTGGAACGCTTTGCCCTTGCCACTGACTCTGACTCTGAGCCAAGTCAGACTATGTGTTGACCTTCTGTGTGCCATGTTGGAGTCAAGTGGGAACATCTATTTTAGGAGAACTCAGCTAAGGCCCTTTCTCTGCCTAATCACATAATGCTACAGCTTTTACTTAGTTGCCACCGCCTTCCCCACCCCCGCCCCATGTAAAGGAGGATAGAATCCTTGTGTTTTAGGCATTTCCCTAAATGCAATACCCTGAGATAGGAGAGCAGGACACACATATCTCATATACTTTTGGTTGCTTTTCTTCACCCGGGTTGGGAAGGTGGGCTTCCCACCTCCTGAATGCCACATCCTGGGGATCTGGTGCACCAGCCCTGTGTCTCCATGTGCTTAAAGTGGTGCATTGTGAAGTGGACATCTTTGTCTGTCTTTGTCTTAACAGCCTCGCTTTCGGGCCCACTTTCTCCCTTAAACAGTTCAAAGAGCCACCTTTGAGAATTGAAGGTGAGCAATACTGTCTTTATCCTAGGCTTCTTCCTTCCCCATAGCAATATATCCTTGGCTCAAATTCGACCTAAAGGGGGGAGTTAAGAACATTGTTTTAATAGTCACAATGTAGGATCCTCTGTTACATTAGTTTACCAATGTTTGTCTAAATACAAAACCCATGCTTTTTCTAATGCACAGTATCTGGTACTGGGTAAGCCCATGGTCTTTCAGGGCAAGAAGAAAATCAGAAATCGGACGATATAAAGAGACTTGAAGTAGCTGGAATTTGGAAAGAAGCAGTGAGGAAAGAGAGAGACAGACATATTAAAGATTCTCTGAGAGTGCTCGTGCCAAGTATTATTGCCAGAGGACTGGATGTACTCCTGATCATTTCATCACATTGCCTTCAAAACTTTTACATACCCCTATATTAAAGGGTTATTAGTGAAATGATTGTTTGGAGTAAAACACAGCTTGGTCTCATCCAATTGTATATCCAAAATATTTAGGTTGTAATCTAAAATATTATTTTTTGGTGGCATTTCTTTAGCACTTGAGATCACTTAAAATGAATTAGGACACTAGAGTCAGTTTATCTGGGTTTGAGTCCTGGACCACGCTCACAGGGCATGTGAGAATTTCAGTTTTCTCATCTATAAAATGAGGATTATTATAGACAACAGTTGTCTGTACATGAGGCACTTTTCTAAGCACTTGTGTATTAACTTATGGAATCAATAAATAACCTCAGGATGTCAATGGCACCCCACTCCAGTACTCTTGCCTGGAAAAATCCCATGGACGGAGGTCAGGCACGACTGAGCAACTTCACTTTCACTTTTCACTTTCATGCATTGGAGAAGGAAATGGCAACCCATTCCAGTGTTCTTACTTGAAGAGTCCCAGGGACGGGGGAGCCTGGTGGGCTGCCGTCTCTGGGGTCGCACAGAGTCGGACACGACTGAAGCGACTTAGCAGCAGCAGCAGCAGCAGCCGTATTACTGTAATCTGCTTGGAGATAACACAATTATGTCTGAGAAATTAAGTTATTTGTTCATAATCAAATAGTTAAAAGCAAAAGTAGGGTTAGAACTCCGGCAGTATGTCTCTAGTTCTGAATGATATTTATAACAGCTAACACTTTTTTCATTGGAGTATAATTGTTTACCTGTTGTTAGTTTCTACTGTACAACAAAGCAAATCAGTGATATGTATACATATATCCCCTCCTTCTAAAACTTACCATCCCACCATTCTAGGTCATCACAGAGCACTGAGCTGAGCTCTCTGTGCTATACAGCAGGTTCCTGCCAGCTATCTATTTACACATGGTGGGGAGCCTGGTGGGCTGCCATCTATGGGGTCACACAGAGTCAGACACGACTGAAGCGACTTAGCAGCAGCAGCAATGTATATATGTCAATGCTACTCTCCCAATTTTTCCCACCTTCTCCTCCCCACCCTGTGGCCACATGTTCATTTTCTGGTCTCTATTTTTGCCCTGAAAATAAGTTCATCTGTACAGTTTTTCTAGTTCCACAAATATTGCATTACTATGTGATATTTGTTCTTCTCTTTCTGACTTACTTCACTCTGTATGATAGACTCTAGCACTCTTTACCCTATGAGATAGAAACAATTTTTATTTCATTTCATATGTTAGAAAACTGAGCATGGTGAGGTTGAGTATCTTGCTCAAGCTGACACTACTGACGTGTGGAAACAGGTCCATGTAGTCTGGTTTCAGAGTTTGTACTATCAGCTTTCATGCTGAACTGTCTTAGAGTAATTTCGTGAGTACTACTTGACAAAATCCATGTGAAATACTTAGCACAATACTAGGCACAGAGAAAATGGTAGATAAATACTAAGTAATTATTAGTAACCAGGAAACCCTATAAATTGGCAAACATGATGGAGCTCTGTTAAGCATGGAGTGTTCTGTACAGATAAACCTTTTTTTATACGTATCATTCTTGCACCTGTCCCCATTTTTTGGTTTTATATAATTTTTTGCATTCATCCGTTCAATCAGTCAGACTTGCCTCATGTTACTTTTAATGTGCCCATCTCAGTTTGGCTCAGTTCAGTGGCTCAGTTGTGTCCGATTTGTTGTGACCCCATGAATCACAACATGCCAGGCCTCCCTGTCCATCACCAACTCCCGGAGTTCACTCAGACTCACATCCATCGAGTCGGTGATGCCATCCAGCCATCTCATCCTCGGATGTCCCCTTCTCCTCCTGCCCCCAATCCCTCCCAGCAGCAGAGTCTTTTCCAATGAGTTAGCTCTTTGCATGAGGTGGCCAAAGTACTGGAGTTTCAGCTTCAGCATCATTCCTTCCAAAGAATTCCCAGGGCTGATCTCCTTTAGAATGGACTGGTTGGATCTCCTTGCAGTCCAAGGGACTCTCAAGAGTCTTCTCCAACACCACAGTTCAAAAGCATCAATTCTTCAGCACTCAGCTTTCTTCACAGCCCAATTCTCTCATCTATACATGACCACTGGAAAACCCATAGCCTTGACCTTTGTTGGCAAAGTAATATCTTTGCTTTTGAATATGCTATCTAGGTTGGTCATAACTTTCCCTCCAAGTAGTAAGCATCTTTTAATTTCATGGCTGCAGTCACTATCTGCAATGATTTTGGAGCACAAAAAGAGAAAGTCTGACACTGTTTCCACTGTTTCCCCATCTATTTCCCGTGAATCGATGGGACCAGATGCCATGATCTTCATTTTCTGAATGTTGAGCTTTAAGCCAACTTTTTCACTCTCCTCTTTCACTTTCATCACGAGGCTTTTTAGTTCCTCTTCACTTTCTGCCATAAGGGTGATGTCATTTGCATATCTGAGATATTTTCTTGATATTTTCCCCAGCAATCTTGATTCCAGCTTGTGCTTCTTCCAGCACTGTGCAAAGTGTTCTAGTATGTGATGAGCAGATACCTCTGAAAAATGGCCCATGTACTTGTTGCACTGAAGTTAAAGATGCCTTAAACAACTTCTGTAAAAATTCCATAGAGCTTCTCTGCTGCTGCTGCTGCTGCTGCTGCTAAATCATTTCAGTCGTGTCCGACTCTGTGAGACTCCATAAACGGCAGCCCACCAGGCTCCCCCGTCCCTGAGATTCTCCAGGCAAGAACATTGGAGTGGGTTGCCATTTCCTTTCCCAGTGCATGAAAGTGAAAAGTGAAAGGGAAGTCTCTCAGTCATGTCCGACTCTTTATGACCCGATGTACTGCAGCCTACCAGGCTCCTCCACCATGGGATTTTCCAGGCAAGAGTAGTGGAGTGGGGTGCCATTGCCTTCTCCGAGAGCTTCTCTAGCTAATTTTAAGTGTTTGGAGGAAATGTGTTTTGGGTTTAGGTGATACCTACCAACACTGTGCCATTTAAGTTTTTGTGCCCGGCTAAGTTTTTGAACCTGTCTTGTCATATTTTCAGATGCATAGCTTTGTTGTGCTCTATCTCTTAATCTGGAAGCTGTGGGCCAAAACTTTATGGCTTTTCACTTAATGTCTTGCTCGCTGTTATTTCCTTAAATATTTTAAAAACACAGCCTCTATTCTAAATGCCATTTTGCTTTTACTAAGGGGATAGAGTCTGTATAGCCTAAAAAAATACAGGCTTCAGAATTAGAGCATTAGTTCTTAGTCCATTCTCTTGGCCCTTTGAACTCTCATGTGTTATTTAACCACACTGAAACTTACCTTCCTCGCTTACAAATGGAGATAATAATTTGTACTCTGCAGGACTGCTGGATGATTATGTAATGAAGGACAAACTCTTCTCATTCCTTCAAGACACTCTACTTATGCTGCAATTTGTACGGAATTATGATTATTCTAATGTTAAAAAAGTATAATTTCATCTTTCTTTGTTTGAAGTCATAGCCAGTCATTACTTTTCCATAATCCATTTGCTTTTGTATTAATAAGTCTTGTTTTGTTTTTTTCTTCCAGTTTTTCCATGGTGATGAAAATGATAGAAATGGAGTGGTGAAATGCAATTTTAGGCTGATGAAAATATATATTTTAGGGGGAATAAATTCATATCATTATGGATACAAATATAGTAGATTAGATAGGGTGATGAGGAAAGAAAGTGACCCAAGTAGAATTTTAATACAATGAAAAGGGAAACAGTAGAATAAAAAACAGATTTCAAAACTGATTATGAATAAAGAGAGGAATGAGAACAGTGAGATGTGCCTTGACTTTTGCAAACCAACATTTTAAGTGATAAAACAATAGAATCTTAGAATTTGAAAGGCTCTTAAAAGCCAAAGGGGGTCCAGTACCTGCCACAGGAATCTCACCCACAGAATCTCTGCTGGGTGGTCATCCACCATTTCTTTCTAGAGAGATTGTCTTTGTGAAGATTTATAAGGCTGTCCTTAGGACTACAAAGTGCTCTGTTAGTCTGATTGACATGCCATTTCACAAAAACATACTGTTCTTGGAAAGATCATGTAATTTAGGAAAGTCCTTCAAATATTCAAAGAAAGTGCTTTCTTCAAATCAAACAACCTCTTCTCTTAATAATTCTCTACTGGTTGCCAATGTTTTCCCCAGAATATAGAGCATAGAATAGATGTGATTTTTTGTATGATATTTTCATGCAAATTGTTGTTAAGCCAGATCTATTGCCCACTGCCTCGTGGATTATTTTTTTCAACTGAAAGAAGATTTTACAAATACCTGAATCAAGATTTAAACTGAGACCCAAATGGTTTCAAAGGCATGCTTTTACTGCTGCTGCTAAGTAGCTTCAGTCGTGTCCGACTCTGTGCAGCACCAGAGACGGCAGCCCACCAGGCTCCCCCGTCCCTGGGATTCTCCAGGCAAGAACGCTGGAGTGGGTTGCCATTTCCTTCTCCAGTGCACGAAAGTGGAAAGTGAGAGGGAAGTCGCTCAGTCGTGTCTGATTCCTAGCGACCCCATGGACTGCAGCCCGCTAGCACCATAGTATTCTACTGTAACCTACATTCGAGGCACAGAAAACCAATTTCCTCCAAATACCCACACTCCTCCCATCACTGTAATTCCCCACCAACAGTCATTCCTCCGGTAGTGGTTCTACTCATTTCAGTCCTTGTAAATTTTCACTCAGCTGTCCATAATTAGAACAACTCTATGTTTTCCTCCTTAGGCTTGACCCTGCCACCCAAGACAGATGGTCTATGTTGAAAAGAAAACAGAGGCAAGGATCCAGGTTGCCTGGACCCTGAAATAAGCTTGATTTGAAAATTTTTTAATTGTTTTTAATTTTATTCAAATATGCTGCTAAGTCACTTCAGTCGTGTCCGACTCTGTGCTACCCCATTGAGGGCAGCCCACCAGGCTCCCCCATCCCTGGGATTCTCCAGGCAAGAACACTGGAGTGGGTTGCCATTTCCTTCTCCCTTATTGAAATATAGTTATTAATAATTTACAATGTTGTGTTAGCTTCAAGTGTACAGCAAAGTGATTGTTAGTATGTTTTATTAGATTCTTTTCAATTATAGGTTATTATAAGATACTGAATATCATTCCCTGTGCTATACAGTAAGTCTTTGTTGGTTATGTATTTTATATATAGCTGTGTATATATGTTATTCCCAAACTCCTAGTTTATCCCTTTTCCCCTTTCACCTTCAGTAGCCATGAGTTTGTTTTCTATGTTTGTGGGTCCATATCTGTTTTATAAATAAGTTCATTTATGTAATTTTAAAGATTATACATATTAGCAATATTATATGATATTTGTCTTTGTATGGCCTACTTCACTCAGTATGATAATCTCTAGGTCCATTCACATTGCTGCAAATGGCATTGTTTCATTCTTTTTTATGGCTGAGTAATATTCCACTGTGTATATAGACTATATTTTCTTTATCCATTCATCTGTTAATGAACACTTAGATTCCGTGTCTTGGGTGTGTGTATCTTTTGGAATTACAGTTTTCTCTGACTGTATTCCCAGGAGTGGGATCTCTGGATCACATGGTTGTGTTGTTATTTAGTCTTTAAGTCTTGTCTCTTATGCCACTCATGGACTGTAGCCCTCTGGGCTTCTCCATCTATAGGACTTACCGAGCAAGAACACTGGAGTGGGTCACCATTTCCGTCAGGGGTCTTCCTGACCAAGGGATTGAACTCACATCTCCTGCACTGCAGTTGGATTCTTTATCACTGAGCCAACAGGGAAGCCTGGATTATTTGGTAAGGCTAGTTTTTTAAGGAACCTCTACACTGTTCTCCATAGTGGCTGCACCAATTTACATTCCTACTAACAGTGATTCCTTTTTAGCCACACCCTTGTAAACTTTTTTAATGATGGCCATTCTGACTGAACTTGATTTTATTTAAAATAATATAAACTCATAGAGGATTAACCATGTCTACAATGTCTTTGAACTAAAAATATTTGAATCAGATACTTTTGTAGAATTTACTTTTTTAAAAAGAAATGTAGTTATTAATAATTTACAATGTTGTGTTAGCTTCAAGTGTACAGCAAAGTGATTGTTAGTATGTTTTATTAGATTCTTTTCAATTATAGGTTATTATAAGATACTGAATATCATTCCCTGTGCTATACAGTAAGTCTTTGTTGGTTATGTATTTTATATATAGCTGTGTATATATGTTATTCCCAAACTCCTAGTTTATCCCTTTTCCCCTTTCACCTTCAGTAGCCATGAGTTTGTTTTCTATGTTTGTGGGTCCATATCTGTTTTATAAATAAGTTCATTTATGTAATTTTTAAGATTATACATATTAGCAATATTATATGATATTTGTCTTTGTATGGCCTACTTCACTCAGTATGATAATCTCTAGGTCCATTCACATTGCTGCAAATGGCATTGTTTCATTCTTTTTTATGGCTGAGTAATATTCCACTGTGTATATAGACTATATTTTCTTTATCCATTCATCTGTTAATGAACACTTAGATTCCGTGTCTTGGGTGTGTGTATCTTTTGGAATTACAGTTTTCTCTGACTGTATTCCCAGGAGTGGGATCTCTGGATCACATGGTTGTGTTGTTATTTAGTCTTTAAGTCTTGTCTCTTATGCCACTCATGGACTGTAGCCCTCTGGGCTTCTCCATCTATAGGACTTACCGAGCAAGAACACTGGAGTGGGTCACCATTTCCGTCAGGGGTCTTCCTGACCAAGGGATTGAACTCACATCTCCTGCACTGCAGTTGGATTCTTTATCACTGAGCCAACAGGGAAGCCTGGATTATTTGGTAAGGCTAGTTTTTTAAGGAACCTCTACACTGTTCTCCATAGTGGCTGCACCAATTTACATTCCTACTAACAGTGATTCCTTTTTAGCCACACCCTTGTAAACTTTTTTAATGATGGCCATTCTGACTGAACTTGATTTTATTTAAAATAATATAAACTCATAGAGGATAACCATGTCTACAATGTCTTTGAACTAAAAATATTTGAATCAGATACTTTTGTAGAATTTACTTTTTTAAAATGGAGGTAGAAAAATTTCAGGAACAGGGGTTTGGAGGTCTTTAATCAGAAAACCCCATAAATCTCTCAAAATATTTTAGTTTTCTAAAAGTTTTCAGTAGAAATCAAATCTATTTTTTTATTTTTTTAAGATTCAGCTGATGAAAATTTATTTTTTTTAATATAAATATATTTATTTTAATTGGAGGTTAATTACTTTTCAATATTGTATTGGTGTTGCCATACATCAACATGAATCCGCCACAGGTATACACGTGTTCCCCATCCTGAACCCCACTCCCTCCTCCCTCCCCATACCATCCCTCTGGGTCGTCTCAGTGCACCAGCCCCAAACATCCAGTATCATGTGTCAAACCTGGACTGGCGATTTGTTTCATATATGATATTATACAGAAACAAATAAAATAGGTTGCTTTCAGTGTTAAATGCTTCTGAACATTTTTAAGTGACAGAACATTTTAGCAGTGGATTTTTTACTTTTTAAAAAGCAAGGTAGCTTGCTTTCCATCAAGTCATATTTTATTTTATATTTTCTTATTGTATATTAATCACAGAAATGAGTACTTTACTTGCTAATGTTTAGCAGACACATTTGCAAAGACTAACTAATATCTTATTTCTTCTGAGAATTTCCCTGAGGATTTTCCTGTTTCTGAGTTTTAAGGACAGTAAGACTGCTTGATACCTAATAACCAAGAGGATCAATTTACGCTATATTTAGAAATAACCTCCCACATGTTACTACATCTAAGTGCTAGCCAACAGTTTTAGCTTTTGCTAAAACAGCTTTATTTTCTTTACCTAATACCCACAGACCCTGCCTAGGTTTTGTATTTTTGTTTTTAATCACCATTTTATTTTGAACTACGCTACTGTGAATCTATTTTTTTCTCATTTATGAAAACAGCATATCTGCCTTAACACTTTAATTATATTCCATTTCTTTTGTGATTTTTTTTCTTTCTGAAGAGTATAAATCAATCAAGTCTGCAGAGTTCTAGAAGGAGATCTTGATGTAGCAGAATATCAAGAAATTCAATATATTTAATTGCAGCATGTATTAAAGTCATAGGATAGAAGTCATTTAAAAATAGATAGCTGTTATGGTAACTGACTCTTCAGCATGCATTTATTGGTTGCAGGAAAGAATGAAAGAGTTCTTTTGAAACACTTAAATTTCCAGTCCTTATTCTTAAAGTTGCTTTGAAATTTGAGAGAGAGAAGCATTGCAGCTGCTGGTCAAAGAGCTACCAAATAGGACTTCTGTTTAAAGCAGAGTGGTGCTAGATTCTAATTGAAAAGGACACACAGGCTTGATAGTGTTGTAAGTAACTGACTAGCAACAACACATGGAGATTGTTGAGTGACTCTTAGACTCAGAAAATTAGAGAGTCAGAGAATCTTATCAATGAGGGGAATCTTATCAGTGATGAAGGGGAACTTTCTTTGCATTTATTAAGAAGATTATCTGAGATCTTAAATGCTTTTCAGACAGGTGGTATAAAGTAGTGTCTGGGTCAGGTGGGGACAGTGGCCTCCTGGAATGCAGACCTCCAGCCACAGAAGAGACTTCCACTCGGTGCTGGTGTCTTGTTACGCTGCAGGAATGCAGGTCTTACACACTTCGTGGGATTTCTTAAGAGAAGACAGAAATCTGGATGCTGATGTGAAAGCTTCTGGGCCACTTTGCACAACTGCACAAATTGTGAATGTTCAGCATACACAGTGTATGTAGTATGTCTATTTGTGAACCAAACAGAAGACTGCACACAGATAAATTGGTAGGCAGTTTGCAGCCTCTTGTTCAGACTGATAGAAAAGTCTTTTTTTTATGAACTGAGATCTATTTTTTTTTAGCTTTGATTCCTTGGATCTGAGGGTCGTATGAACAAATGTAATCTTTATACACGCACACAAAGGCATTTCAAATATTTGAAGCTAATACCTAAATTTAGGGGCTGGTAAGCCAAAGAAATAAATTCTTAGTCTGTTATGAATGTATGATGGTGAGTGTACGCTGGTCTCTTTCCACTTCTCCCTCTTCTGAATGATAACAACCACTTGAATAACATGCCTGGAATCTTGCCTTAAACCAATCAGCGTGACTCAATTGTTTGGAGGCTGTCAATCTCTGGTCTGCCCAGTGAAGACTCCTAAGGTTTGCCACCTGTGGGGCCCTTCCTGCCAAGTCCCTGAGCCCATGAGAGCATGGCTGGCAGGGGATTTGGTGATGAGATCCCAACATAGTTTGTTGTGTCCACACCTGGTGTTGAGAGAATTTAGCCCCTTGGTGACTTTTTGAGCTTTATAGACCATATCCTCTCTCCCTAATCCCTGTGTGTGTGTGGCTGGTCTCTTATAGACTATAAAGGTCATGCTTAAAATCCAGTGGTACAGACTACATACTGAGTTTGCACTGTGCACCGTTCCAAGCACTGCTTTATGTGTATTGTCACTTAATACTCTCAGTAACTCTGTAAAGTACTAGCTCTTTTTATTAGAGACAAAGAAACTGAACACAAGAAACCCAACTATGAACACACAATTACTGGGTAATAAAATACAGGTTCAGACCTAGGGGGTTAGCTTCAGGATGTGTACATCTTCCTATGGCTCAGCCTAGCTCCCTGGAGTCTTCACAACCAATTAATATTCCTTCACAGACTTGAACTGGACTGTGAAAAGTGCCCACTTTAATAGAGACCGTGATCTACTCTGCCCCTGTCTGGCCTGCAGCCAGCCTTATCTCCCCTCCGCTTCACATCATCTCTTTATCAGCTCGCAAAGAGAGCGGCCAGTTCTCTTGGGTGTCCATGCAATGGCCAAGGAATTCTTATTGCTCGTTTCTGACCTGCCTTGCTCTCCTCCTCTTTTCATCTCATGTTACTTCTAGGCTCTGAAATCACCATCTACTCTGACTATACAATTTAGTGCTTGTACTTGGTCCCCTCTACATTTGAACCTTGACCTGATTTGACTCGACTTTCCAGCATTTAATGCCTCATGTTGGCCTGGCCCTGCTAAACTTCAAACTCACATGGTTTGCCTTTGGATTCTACAATGTCGTGGTTGTAAGACTTTGAACAAATTATATATCTCTTTGAGGTTTATTGAAGAAGGAAATGGCAACCCACTCCAGTATTCCTGCCTGGAAAATCCCACGGACAGAGGACCTTTGTAGTCTATAGTCCATGGGGTCGCAAAGATTTGGACACGGCTGAGCAACTTCACTTTGAGGTTTATGTTTAGCAAAATGGAGAAATTGTTCCTTGCTTATTGAATTGTGAGGATTAACAAACAACATATATAAAGTATGTAGTGCAGTAGATCACACAAAAGAAGTGTTCAAATGACCTTCTTAGCATGACAGTCATCGTTGGAAAGTAGGAACTGAGTAATTCCCAGCCAGGCCTTAAAAATCTCAGCTAAGCCTTGACACTAAGCCTCAGATGGCTGTGCAGGATAAGATGAAAGTACTTGTTACAGTCTTTAAATAGTTGGCAACTCTAAGTTTAAAAAATCAGGACCTAAGATGTCCTTATCTTTGGGAGCAATTGATAAGAGGTGAATTTATCAAGAATGATCAATGGCAATGATCATTTACAGTATATGCAATGAAAGAAACATGTAATAATTTAATTAAGCATTTATTTATTACTATTTTATTAAAAAATGCTGACAGGATTATGTTTATGATTATTATATTTTTAAGCTTTGTTTTACAACCTAGCCTCTGTTAGATATTGTTTGTTGGAGGTTCAGACACATTCCACTTAAAAAATGTGTTTATTGCTTTTTGATCATTAAGAATTATTTGGAAAATAAAAATTACCTATAATTTCATAAGCTGGAGAGTTAATACAGATAACACAATTTACTGTGTATCCTTCTAGTCTTTTTTAATTTTTTTATTTGTAAATATGTGCATGCTCAGTTGCTCAGTCATGTCCAACTCTGCAACCCCATGGACTGTAGCCCCCTAGGCTCCTCTGTCCATGAAATTTTCCAGGCAAGACTATCAGAGTGGGTTGCCATTTCCTTTTCTAGGGGATCTTCTTGACCCAGGGAGTGAACCTGTATCTCCTGTATTGGCAGACAGATTCTTTACTACTTGAGCCACCTGGGAAACTCTTTGTAAATATACAGTAAATAGAGATATAATAACAGGAAATAGAGATAAGAATTTTCCAAGTCACTAAATCATCCTTTCTAAACCTTGCTAGTATATGAATCCTTTGAGTATTTAGCTGTATGATAACTTAATTGCCAAGTTATCTGATAAAATTACCATTTTTACTGCTATAAAATTAATATCTTCCAAGGATATGGCTTTCTATTTTTCCTTTCAGCATCTGAATCCTCTTTCTACCTTAGGATCCTCTCCACCCTCAACTATAGAAGCTGAAAGAGATGCCAGATGTTAGATTTCCCAACCTCCCTTGCAGATAGTGTGTGGGCTTTCTTAGACCTTGAATAGAAGCGTAGAGGGCTGAAGACAGTATTGTTAAATATGAGCTTCCCAGGTGGTGCTAA
Source organism: Madoqua kirkii (assembly GCA_006408675.1). Classification (NCBI taxonomy): domain Eukaryota; kingdom Metazoa; phylum Chordata; class Mammalia; order Artiodactyla; family Bovidae; genus Madoqua; species Madoqua kirkii. Next base: position 5,249 of record SJYC01149217.1, on the reverse strand, counting down.
TGGTAAAGAATGCACAGGTAATGCAGGAGACTCCAGAGATAATGCAGGTTATTCCAACACAAGGAGAGGCAGCGAGCGACAGAGGAGTATAACGCTGTGTGCTGGAACCCTTTCCCTCTCGGGCTTCCTCTAGAATTTATTTCACCACATGCTCTTTCTTCAAAGTATAAGTTGCTTGTTCCTCTGATATTGCGCTCTAGTTTCTATCCTCATGGCCATGATTTGACAGTCTAATCCTTCTTTACATATTTTTCATTAAGCTAGCTCTTACATTTTAAAAATGAGAGAATCTTGTATTTACTGTAGCTTTTCTTTAGTGTTGTAGTTTTTTCTTTGTTTAATTAAGATTGTTCCTTTTTTGTTAGTGCCCTGGTTACAACATTACACAGGTTTTGCATGGCCTTCCTTAAGTCTTATTTTTCTGTAAACTGTTATTTTTAGAGTGCTGTTCAGCAAAAAAGGAAGTTTCTTAGGAATACTATGTTGGGCTAGAGAAGAAGCAAGGGTAATTCCTTCTCTTGCTCAGTCATATCAAATCCCAGAGAGTCTTGTTAAATATGCAGTTTGCAGAATCCACCTCAGATCTGATTCAGAATCTCCAGGGGGGGATGGTTCTGGCAATCTGTTAACGTGTGACTCAGGTAGTTCTTATGTTATACAAGTTAAGGAAGCTTTGTGCCCTAAGGGGGCACAGAATAGTCATGCTTTCTCCTCCCCTCAACATTAACACAGTCTTGCCTTCAGTTAAAGACTCCTTTAAAAATAATTAATTGCAACCATATCACCTTCATGATTTAAATTGTCCTGGTCTATGGGATCCTTCACTGGGTCTGGTTTTATTTGTCATGTTCCTTTTAAGGCAAGTTTCTCAGACTTCATTTTAGCCACTCTGACCAATCATGAACCTCAGCAGCCTGCCTAAAGGATATGCTCTACTTCTATTATAATACATGAATTATCAAATATGAGTTTATAACAAAAGCTTTCTCTTTAAATGATGCAGGCAGGCTAAGTAAATTTTTATACTGCTTTACAAATGCTTTGTGCAAATCTTGTGAAGATGGAGGCTCAGATGAAGGACAGGGTATAGATGGTGGGGAAAAGGGTACTTGTCAATAGAAGCTTTATATGCTTTTAAGCAGAAAAGTACCTTCCATTTAGAGGTTGTTGTTGTTTATTTGTTTGTGCTAGTTTTGGCTTGCTTTCCTGGTCTAATCCTGAATATTTTAAAGTGGGAATTTTATTTTGTTTACTTTTCCTGCTTGAGCTAAAGTACAGAAAAGACACATTATAAGACATAAGAGATTTGTTGTAAACGGTGTAATTTGTGTAATATTCTGTAAACTAAGAGTAATAAAGATGAACCAACCCATAATGGCAATGCTTAATGTCCAGTTTTCTTCCATAAAAGCCTTGTTCATTATTCTTCTAGTTACACCTCTGAAACCAGAAATCCTATAGTTTATATTAACATTCAGCTGGACTTATTGTTAGTTTCTCTGCTTATTAAAGAGAAACTGAATATATACCAGCCAATCAGTAATAAGAAATAGTTGTTCTATAGTAACAGCACTCTACTCCTTCTAATTATTTACATGTGGATCGATGGGAGGATTTGAATGCACAGCAGTCAGTTTGGGTTGATTATCATAAAGAACTGAAGCAATACTTTGCAGGGCTTTGCATCAAGAGCAGCCTTGAATTGGGGCTCCTGTGCTTAGTCACTCAGTCATGTCTGACTCTTTGTGACCCCATAGACTATAGCTTGCCAGGCTCTTCTGTCCATGGAATTCTCTAGGCAAGAATAATGGAGTGGGTAGCCATTCCCTTCTCCAGGGAATCTTTCCCATCCAGGGATCGAATCCAGGTCTCCTGCATTGCAGGTGGCTCTTTACCATCTGAACCACCAGGGAAGCCCAGGTCTCTTGTAGTGCTCAGCAATATGTTGGTAACTCCAGCAATAAAGTACTTATTGTCCCCACATAAACTGGAAGAGGCCATCTGGGATGACTATATACAATATTATTCAGTGTCTTTACTTCACACTGGAGAATTTCTTATGGTTTGGTTGTTTTTCAGCATATCTAAGATCCCAAGTGCAGAAGCTTGGGGCATTCAAAAGTTCTGAGAACTAACATTGCTATTTAGAGAGCTTTTCTTCTGCCATTTTTAGTGAGTCAGATCAGAACTTTGCAGCTGTTCTGTCCACCTACTACAAATACCCAAGACTCCAGCAAAGACTTTTTCACTGGTAAACACTTCCTTAGTTTAATTATAGATGCATAATGTATTAGCTCCACTTGTGTTTGGTCTATCAGAATTATTCGACCTGAGTGTGATAACAGTATATGTGAGTTACCCTCAGAGACTGACACAGAATTAAGTTCAACAGGAAGTTAGATAATTTAGAGTTTAAAAGAATTTTTCAGTTCTGTTCGGTCGCTTAGTCATGTCCGACTCTTTGCGACCCCATGAATCGAAGCATGCTAGGCCTCCCTGTCCATCACCAACTCCCAGAGTTCACCCAGATTCACATTTCTCTTTTTTCCATCATTTCAACTGAACTTTTATTTCTTAGTTCCTCCTTTCAAAATACACTCTAAACGAACTTGTTGTTGTAGTGGATTCCATACCCTATTGCAGCATCCAGGTTTGGGATGCTCACTCCCCTGGCTGGCTTGCTCAGAGTGTTGGCGGCTGACAACTTTCGGCCAGCCCCTCTCCTTACATTGCCCTCACCCAAAGCCATTCTTGGAGGCAGCCATTCCAATAAAAATTCATAGTCTTCCATTCAGTTTTCAAAACTAAGCTAGTTTCTAATCTAGAACCCATTTACTGAAGGAGAGTTCAAAATTCCTGGAGAAAAGTTGCTGGTAAACCCATGCCAAGTGTATACAAAATTGGTCATTCCCTGCCCCTCTAGTCTTTCCCCAAAGTGACCTATAACCATTTATGTGGGTATTTTTACAACAGAAAATGGAGAATACATCATTTCAAGGTGTGTCAAACATGAGGTCCGAGTTGACATTGATGACCTGGAATTCAAGCATCATCATAACCTCCAAGTAATAAATTAAGCCCTGGTCCAGCTCCAGCTCACTGTGTGTCCGCTGGACTCATGGGTATAACCCGTGGTCATTTGCTTGGTCCCCACATGTATAATTCCAGTGAACATTTGGGAGTTCACAGAATATATTGGCAATTTGATATATAGGGTGAGAACTACTCTCTTAACCATGGGGGTCTGGGTCACCCCTTTAGCAAGTCAGCTGACCAGCAGAGGTGATGAAGAGGAAGTGGACAGTAGACAAGGGAATGATGCTCTGCTGTGGCTTTGAGAGCCTGCAGTTCATGGGGTCGTGAAGAGTCAGACACGACTGAGCGACTTCACTTTCAGTTTTCACTTTCCACTTTCATGCATTGGAGAAGGAAATGGCAACCCACTCCAGTGTTCTTGCCTGGAGAATCCCAGGGGCGGGGGAGCCTGGTGGGCTGCCATCTATGGGGTCGCACAGAGTCAGACACGACTGAAGCGACTTAGCAGCAGCAGCAGCAGCAGTGTGGTTGTTTATTCCACTCACCTTTGTCAGTTTCCATAGGAAAAGAGGCCAAATGGAATCATGCGAGAGCTGGACGCAGAATTTATTATATTCACACAAATGAATCTGAGTGGCATGAGTAATAGACTGGGGTAGATGCTGCGATGTGACCCCAGATACCCCCTTAACATCTGAGGCCAGCATCTCCCCAACTGTTGGGAATGTCAAACCTCAGGAATTGCCTCAACTGATGAGTGCTGCCTGGCCCAAAATCACACGTACATCTGTCCTCAGCAGCTTGTTTCTAAAGCCTGGTCAGTGAGGGTGAGGATAAAGGCAGAGCCTGATTCCCCAGGGGAAATAACTTGGAAGGGCATCTAGCTCTAGGAGATCAGGGGAGGCCTTTTAGTGAAACCGTGTCAAAGGTTCAAATATTTCCTTTGCTCAGTCAGTTTTGCTTCCTTCTTTCCACTAGCTTGTTAATCAAAGGGCATAAGCCTTCTGCTTGCGAATCTCCATCTCAGAGTCTATTCTAGGGAACTCTACCTAAAGTAGTTATTAAAGCAGAAATGATGCCATATGTAAGGTATGTGGTCATTTTATCTCATGGAAGCTTCTGTAAGTTCTCTCATAACTCTATCTGGATGAACTTCTGCATTAAACAAGCAGCATAAAATCCAGAATTTGGAAGTTTACCAATGCCCTCCTTTTTCTCTTCCTTATCATTGTCGTTCAGTCACTCAGTTGTATTTGACTCCTTGTGACCCCATGGACTGCAAAACGCCAGGCTTTCTTGTCCTTCACTATCTCCTGGAGTTTGCTCAAACTCATGTTCATTATTGAGACAGTGATGCCAACCAGCTGTCTCATCCTGTATCATCCCCTTCTCTTCATGCCCTCAATCTTTCCTAGCATCAGAATCTTTTCCAGTGAGGTGGCTATTTGCATCAGGTGGCCAAATTATTGGAACTTCAGCTTTAGCATCAGTCCTTCCAATGAATATTCAGGGTAGATTTCCTTTGGGATTGACTAGCTTGATCTCCTTGCTATCCAAGGGACTCTCAAGAGTCTTCTCCAGCACCACAGTTCTCTTCCTTATAAGCAGCCACCAAAACCTGATCATTTCTCTTTGCAATGACTCTTGAGCTAATTACCATCACTGTCATTATTATATTTAATATGCATCAGTTGTTTCTTGTCTAGTTTAGACTCTTCTTGCCTCCCACCTTGGCTATTTCAATTCTTCACAGATTTCCTGCCTCCTGCCTCTTTATCACTCCTAAACTCTTTATTATATGTAATGTTTTCTGATTGATTTCCCCCAAGTCCTATATTATAATAGTACCTTACTGCTTATAAACATGGAATAGCTCAGCTGTGTAGAAACTGCCTTTCTTAGAGTGACATCTGAAAGGCTTCTAATTCATTCTAATCTAATTTATAATCTATTTTATAAATAGTTAATCTATAATAGAGATTTTATAAATAGTTACTAATCTATTTTATAAGTAGTTACTGAATATGCAAGTCTGCCTTAAAGTTGCTCAGAATGATTCTAAACTCCTGCTGCTGCTTCATTCTATGTGCAATGCTCTTCCTTGAATAAATTATCTCACAAATATTGATCCTTTTAAAATTACATAATGTATTAAAGCACAATAAAAAATATAGAGAATTATTAAAAAAAAAACCAACCTTGCGTACTAGGTT